>JAODPA010059801.1:0-11222 GCA_025585075.1 Nepenthes mirabilis
CGGATCCTTTGGCATGGGGGGCTATGTTAGGCCCCAGTATGGAGGCCCATAGAAGAACAGGCCCAATTAAAGAAGCCCAGAAACACTCCCACAAGCAGAGGAGACCAAGTGGCCCAAGGGCCGAGAGCCCAAGAGGTATCGCACTGCCCAAACGGTCAGGAAGAATCTCTCAGACTTTCCCCCAGGGGGACCCACAAGAGCCGTTCTCTCCCCACGAGCCCGCGAGCTTCAAGAGGTTTCATAACCAGACGAGAACCGCCCGTCCCGGCCGGGAGTGCCAGCTGGCCTATTTCGCCAGTTTCCAAGAAAGCCTGCTGCTACTACCTGACGCCGCATCCACAGAGCACGCCTGGTCAAATCGGGACAGATATCCGGTTCCTGTGCACCTGACACACTCAAAAGCTGCATCGGCGCCGTACGCATGTCCATTTCCACATCTCAGCTGCATTAAAGAAGATCAGTGGACTGGCTCCTCAACCGCCGGATGGACGACGCGTGTCCATTCCCTAACAACCTGACTTTCACTATAAATACACAGAGAGAGGTCGAGTGGGACATCTTTCGGGAGGCACGCAAGGGAGAACATTCCAGACTCACAAAGCTTACATCAAACTTTCTCCTTCTCCACGCCCAACTCCTCAAAGACGTGTAAAAAGGCCCCCAGTGAGCATAGCTTCCTTAGGAGATACACACAAAACGAGAGATAGGGAAGGGCTTAACCCTCACAACTGTACTCTGTAAAATTTCCAACCGATATAGTGAAACTCTTTACAGGCCCGAGCCTAGTGGTTTTTCCTCCCCATTCAAGAGGAGATTTTTCACTTAAAACGACCGGTCTCAAACTCTCTCTAACGACCCCTAGCGTCCAATACTTGTGTTGCTTGGGAACCACGTACCCGATCGAACGTACCCCGAGAGACCCGGCTGGGTGGTCAACATCCTGCATCTCTCGGCTATAGCAAGTCATCCGAAGACTTGCCCTCACCATCTCCAACTCGCGGCCCTAGCGAGACCCGTGGAACCAGAACGCAACAATATTTTTAAGGAGCTATCTTTCTTCCCACGTAGTTGAACCTAAAAGTGACTGATAGTTATTAGAAAATTGTTAAGCGACTATTTTTAGGATATATTTTTAGTTATTTATTTTGATATAATATTTAATTTGTCTATTTATTTTGTTTGATCCATATAAAGATAAATAAATGATACATATATCAAATCTGGATAGTCATCTAAATAGAGTTTGGTTGGATCTTTGGGTTCCAATATCCAGATCTTACATGCCACAACGTTGAATAAAAAAATTAAAGGATACAAGACTTACTCTCCATTATATTTTCTATCGTTCAAGTTGGAATTCATTCTTAAAAAATATAAAAATAATGAAAAAATTGATGATGAAGGAGAGAGCGTAGAATTGGAGGGTTAAATTATGTGATTTGTGAAATTTGTAAATGTTTAGAGAATAAGAGTTCTCTACTTGCTTTTTCTTGAATTGTTTGGATTTTTCCCCCTCCTTATTTCAGGAGAAGTGAGCTAATTTATATGACGGACCACGTCTTAACATCCGTCAATAACCTGATTACAATCAAACATCTACACTAAAAAAAATAAAATTAATCATTGGACGTGAGACTGCCACGTTGATACCTTAACCAAAACCTATAAATAAAAAGATCGTAAACATAGGACCCAAAAATAAATGCCGGACCTAGTTAAGGATGGATGCTTGCCATATATCAATCCAACATATACGTGCATGTCCAATAATATATCATGGAAGCAAAAACACAATCATAACAACTTCCTCCATAATCTGAGCAACATGAATCATCCTATTTAATTTCCGTAAAAATAATTCAACACAAAAGTAATAATTCTGTCCATGATTAATCACAAAACTAGTAGCTCTAGACAATATAAAAATACCAAACGGGGTTAATAATATCACTTGGAGATCCATAATACATCAAAAATCATATCTGGAACTAACCTAGATAACCTACAACAAACAAAATGGCCTAGACCTGTCCAAGGTACAACAATACAACAACAAAATGATCAAGCCTCATACTTCCAAATCTTCAATTTTGCTCGTTGGGTAAGAACTTCTACATCTCTTGCTTATTGGAAGGTTAATAAAAAAAAAAGGAAGGAAGTGAGCCAATTGCTTAACAATACACAGTATATAAAGGGATATACAGTATATAAAGGGATATACATACTTTAAATTTAAATACATATCAGAAGGAAAATAGGAATTATAATCATATGTAAAGGTTTAAATATATACAAAAACTTTTATGATGCTATCCAATTTTCTTTTCTTTATACTTAGCAAGAAACATGCTTAAATCCTTCTTTTATTTAAGGACTAGAGGAGTAAATCTAATTAACTAAAGGAGCGGATATATTGAAAAAAGGATTGTGTATATTTTCACACAATCTAAGACCTCACACTTCTATTCAACATCCAGAGGTGAGCGGTCTACATATCTCCCTATAAACGGGGCCAAATGTCGCTTTTCTTTTTCCCGCGATTCTAAAGAAAAAGTCACGATATACCACTATGCTATCCTAAGGCATGCCAAAGAATACTGCATATTGAATAATCATTGGTCTAATTTTTTAACTTATCTTAAGGAAAAATTTATACTTAGCTTCATAGTTAATAGTTTTTTCTCTTTGGAGAAGAGTTCATAAGTCTTAACAAATTGCAGAGTTCTCTTTTATACTTTTATAATTCTTTTCAATGTATACATACTTATTTCTCATCATACGTCATTCAAATAATTTCATAACTTTTCATATTTTGGAAATACATGCACAAATTTGACATGGAAATTTAGGAAATTCAAGGAAATTAACCACGATGCAACGAGTATCAAATATTAACATTTTTGAACCATAATTTCTACATACAAGGCACTCAACACGATTTCTCAGACCCGTGAAACAAAACATACGAAATGCAAGAAAATAAACATAACATGGCTAAAAAATCATGACATTCACGAAGTTAGGGTTTCAGGTTTGTGCAATATTCCACCTAAAATTAGAAATCGGAAGGTAAATTAACATATATGCTCGTTTTTTACAAATATACTTCAAAATCGGAAAATAAATTAACATGCATACACATTTAACACATGCACATTCCAAAACTTGAGCTTTGGCGGACATGTGAATGAAAATACCTAGGAGAAACGACAAGAAATGAGCAACAAGAGAAAGAAAAGCTTAGAAGTGCACTTACCTCGACCCAATCTATAAGTTTCTCAACTGGCTTCACCCCACAAATGGACTCGAGAACTTTAATTTCCTCTTCTCTCTATCCTCCTTCGCGCTCTCGCTCTCTCCTCACTTTCCTCTTTTTGCAAAAATGGCAAAAAAGTTGATCGCGCGAGTTAAAATACCCAGACTGGCGCTCGAACCCCAGTCGGGCATTCTTCGGGCGCAACCCTGCTGGTTATTGCACTTGAGCGCACCTCGAGCATGCTTCAAGCGTGAGCTTATTGGAATCGGGGCTCGAACACGACTCGGGCATGCTTCAGGCACGACCCCACTGGAAATCGTGCTCCAGCGCGCTTTGGACGCAGCCCAAACCCGATCCCAAACTAACTTTTTCCACACTTTTTCATATCTAATGACCTCAATTTTAATTATATCAATTTAATTAATCATAATTATAATAAATTGAAGATGCGAACCTTAGAATCCTTCCCTCCTTATAAAATTTCGTCTTCAAAATTTTAATTGAAATCACATACCTTATAGGAGAAACAATTGCGGATACTTACTCCGAATCTCATCGTCTGGCTCCCACGTAGCTTCCTCCATAAAACCTTGATCAATAGGATGGTCTTCATCCGAAGCACTTGGTGTCTTTGACCTAAAATTTGAACCGATTTTTCAATATACAATAAATCCTCGCTTATCCTCAACGGTTCAAATTCGATGATATGAGACGAATCATGAATGTACTTTCGCAACATTGATACGTGGAACACATTATACACTTCGGCCAAGTAGGGTGGCAAAGCCAATTTGTAGGCTACTTCACCAATCCTTTCTAAAATTTTGAAAGGTCCAATAAACCTCGATTTTAACTTTTCTTTCATCCTAAATCTTGAAATCTCCTTACATGGCGACACCATTGGAAACACAAAATCACCAACCTCGTAACTTAGCATCGAACTTCTCTAGTCCGTATAACTTTTCTACTTACTCTGAGCAACCTTAAACTTCTCATGGATCAATTTAATCTTATCAGCTGTCTCCTTAATAACCTTCGGCCTCATAAGCCTCCTATCACAGGTCTCTTTCCAATAAATTGGGAAACAACACTTCCTATCACACAAAGCCTCCAACGGGGCCATTCCGATCATCGTCTGATAACTATTATTATAGGCAAATTCTACCAACGGTAAATGCTTATCCCAATCACCTTTAAGATCTAGGACCATGACTCTCAACATATCCTTTAAAGTCTGAATTGTTTGCTTTGATTGATCATCTGTTTGAGGATGATAAGTTTTACTGAACTTCAAATTTGTTCCCAACTCGCGATGCAAACTCTCTTAAAATTTAAAAATAAATCTTAGATCTAGATTAGGCACAATAGATGCTGGTGCACCATGTGGTCTAACAATCTCATTGATATACAATCTGGCCAACTGATCCCTAGAAGTAGTCCGAATGGTTAGAAAATGAGCTGATTTCGTGAGCCGATCAACAATTATTCAAATGACATTATGATTTCTCGGTGTCCTCGGCAAACCCATAACAAAATCCATCGATATATCCTCCTACTACCAGCTAAGAATGGGCATTGGTTGCAACCAACTGGATGGTTTCTTGCGCTCGACCTTCAGCTATAGAAAAATCAGGCATCTCCCGACAAAAGTTGTAATTTCTCTTTTTATGTTCTTTCACCAAAATATCTTCCTCAAATCTTGATATATCTTATTGATCTCTGAATGAATGGTGTACTTGGATCAGTAGGCTTCCTTCATACTTTCCTCTTTTAATTCTCTAATTTCCAGCACACAAATCTGATTCTTAGACCTCAAAATTCCATCTGTTCGAATACTAAAATTAGCTCAGGAATCTCGATTAAGATCTCCGGCAATGTCAATGAAGAATGAATCATCCATCTGACTCTCTTTAACTCTTCCTAAAATCTCCGGTTGAACTTGGAAGAATGAAACCATCATTCTGTTGTCTCGGGCATGCCTCTTGATAACACACTGCCATATACATTCAAGTATCTCCATTTCCTTAATCCTCAAAGTAGCCATAAAGCTAACTCGACGACTTACAGCATCAACCATAACATTTGCATTTTCAGGTTGGTATTGAATTTCACAATCATAATCCTCAATGAAATTCACCTATCTTCTCTACCTTATATTCAGCTCTTTTTGAGAAACTAAGTACCTGAGGTTCTTATGATCGGAGTACACTGAAAATTTCTCACTATACAAGTAGTGCCTCTAAATCTTTAAAGCAAAGACCATCGCTGCCAACTTTAAATCGTAGGTTGGGTAGTTCTTCTCATAAATCTTCAATTGTCTTGACCCATATGCCACCACTTTTCCATGCTACGTTAAAACACATTCTAAACCAGTTTTAGACGCATCACAATACACTACAAATTCGCCAAATCCTTCGAGAATCGTTAGAATTGGGGCAGATGTCAACCGGTTTTTCAATTCCTAGAAACTAAGTTCACACTCATCCGTCCAAACAAATTTGGACACCTTCCGCATCAAATGGGTTAGCGGCATTGCAATCCTTGAAAAATTCTCTACAAATATTTGGTAATAGCCAGTCATTCCCAGAAAGCTCCAAACTTCGGTTACCGTCGTCGGTCGGCTCCAATTCATTACGGTCTTAATCTTCTTTGGATCCACCAAAATGCCTCCATTCGATATGATGTTTCCTAGGAACATCACCTCTTCGAGCCAAAACTCGCACTTCTTTAGCTTGGTATACAACCTCCTCTCTCGAAGCATTTGGAGCACAACCCTCAAATGTGTCTCGTGCTCATCATAGCTCCTTGAGTAGATCAATATATTATCGATGAACACTACTACAAACTGATCCAAATAGGGATGGAATATCTGATTTATGAAATCCATAAACACTGCAGGAAAATTCGTCAATCGAAATGGCATTACCAAAAACTCATAATGTCCATACCTCAGTTGGAAAGCAGTCTTCACCACATCTTCTTTCTTGATCATCAATTGATGATAACCCGATTGGAGGTTTATCTTTACAAACACTTGGGCCCCTTCCAATTGATCAAACAAGTCAACAATTTGCAACAACAAATATTTATTTTTGATGATAATTTTGTTCAACTCCCGATAGTCGATACACAATCTCAATAATCTATAATTCTTTTTTACGAACAACACTAGGGCTCCCTATGGTGATATACTTGGCCTAATGAATCCTTTGTGTAGAAGCTCTTGCAAATTGCTTCTTCAATTCCTTTAACTCCGCTGGTGCAATTCTATACGGTGCTTTAGAAATTGGTGTCGCTCCAAGCACAAGCTCTATCTCAAACTCCATCTCATGATGCAGAGGCAAACCAGGTAATTTTTTAGAAAAAACATCCTCAAATTCACCAATCACCGGGATATCTCTCGTTGGCACATTATGACTTCCAATCGTGTTAGTATAAGCCAAATAAACTTGACATCCGCTTGAAATCAAATCACGAGTATGTAAGGCTGAAATCAAATACAGGGGTCCTTTCTGCACTACGCCTTGGAAATAAAAGGACTCACAGCTTGGAATATTAAAATGAACCATTTTATAGAAACAATACATGCTAGCATGATAACTGACCAATCAATCAATACCTAAAATTGCATCGAAATCATACATCTCAAGTAAGATCAAATTCACCGGCATCTGAAATCCATTAACCCAAATAACACACCCCCGGGTACACAATATTGGTAACCAGAGATGACCCTGTAGGTGTTGATATAACCAAAATATATTCTAAAACCCTCGGATGAGACAAAAGATGGCAAACGAATTTAGGGGATACAAATGAATGTGTAGAACCCGAATCTAAGAGCATTTGAGCTGAAGCGCTGAAAATAGCGAGGGTACCTTCCACGATATTAGACGATGCTTCCACATCCTTTACTGTAACTGTGAATGCTCGACCCACCACGTTAGGCTTCTTGGCTACCGGTCTCTTTGGGTGGGGGCAATCCTTGATCATATGGCCCTACTGGCTATAATTGAAGCAGGCCCCTAGCAATTTGAAACATGGCCTCCCTCCATGCATTCTCCCATAATGGGGACATACGGGCGAGCTGACTGTAGACTCGGCACCTTCAGACTTCTAGCCTCTTTTTTCTCTTTTTTCACAGTCTTCCTCTTCTTTTGAAATCTTTCGAATCTCGAACTCTAGCCTCCTCTGCTTAAAGTCTTCTTTTCAAAGAATTTGACATTCTCTAACTCCATTTCGAACAGCAAGGCATGGTCCAGGACATCTCCATACATCCGCAATTTATCGGTGATAAGTTGCCTCCGAATCTCGTCTCTCAATTCGTGTTGAAATTTTCGCGCTTTTGTGGGCTCATTGAGGATCAAATGCGGAGCATAGCGAGGCAGCTTCGCAAACTTTGCATCGTACTCAACTATAGTACGATTTCCCTGTCGAAGCCATATAAACCCAACATCCTTTTGCTTTCGGAGGCTGGTGGAAAAGTATTTTTTCATAAAAACTTCCTCAAATATGTCCTATATGATCAGGTGATCCTCCAATCCC
Organism: Nepenthes mirabilis; assembly: GCA_025585075.1. Taxonomy (NCBI): domain Eukaryota; kingdom Viridiplantae; phylum Streptophyta; class Magnoliopsida; order Caryophyllales; family Nepenthaceae; genus Nepenthes; species Nepenthes mirabilis. The sequence continues at coordinate 7,802 of JAODPA010059801.1, forward strand.
AAAGCTCTCTTCTTTGAAGACCACCAATGGTCCGCTTCTCCCTCTAACTTGTAGGTGGCAAACGTCACTTTGTCCTCTTTAGAGTATCAGATCACCGCAAACACTTTTTTGACCTGCTATATGCAATTCTCGGCCTTCGCCGGATCTAGATCTCCCATGAATTTCAGTACCCATTTGTCCATGAACCGATCATAAGTGGTTGCCCCTTGATTTCCTTGAGCAGGATGACGTTGCCCGTGAGCCATAGTTTTCATGAAATCGGCCATTCTCCCCATGATATTAAAATACTCCTCTTCTCGGTCCGATTTATAGCTGGATTCGACTCCTCTACCATGACCCGTCACGGTATCAATCCTGTCATCCAAATATTAAATATTCACCTAGATCGCCTATTCCATTTAAAATCTAACTTAAGGCCCTAACTCCACCAATAGACAAATAAAATCATAGACCAAATTCAATCTAACTTAGACCTTGAAACAACATCAACCGAACTTGGACCTCAAATCGACATGGATCAAACCTAAATCTTTAAGGCATCTCCATAACCTTTTTCTGATACCACAACTGTGATGGACCATATCCTAACATCCGTCAATAATCTGATTACAATCAAATATCCACACTAAAAATAATAATAATAATCCTTGGATGTGAGAATTTCACGTCGATACCTCGACCAAAACTTGTAAATAAAAAGATCACAAACACAAGATCCAAAAACAAATGCCACATATTCGTGGCTTTGACACCGACACAAACACCAACAACAACGTTGGACCTAGTTAAGGATCGATGCTTGCCAAATATCAATCAAACATATATATGCATGTCCAATAATATATCGCAGAAGCAAGAACACCTTCATAACAACTTTCTCCATAACCTTTACAACATGAATCATTCTGTTTCAATTCCATAAAAATAATCCAACATAAAAATAATAATTCTGTCTATGATCAATTACAAAACTGGCAGCTCTGGACAATACAAAAATACCAAACGGGTTAATAATATCATTTGGAGATCCATAATACATCAAAATCCATATCCGAAACTAATCTAGATAATCTATAACATCCAAAACGGCCTAAACCTGTCTAAGGTACAACAATATAACAACAACAAAATGATCAAAGCCTAATTCTTCCAAATCTTCAATTTTACTCGTCGGGCAGAAATTCTTGCATCTCTTGCTCATCTGAAGGTTAGTAAAAATAGTAAGGAAGTGAGTCAATTACTCAACAAGGTATAATATACAAAAAAAATATGTATACTTTCACTTAAATATATATTGGAAGGAAAATAGGAATCGTGATCGTGTGCAAAGGTTTAAACATATACAAAAGCTTTCATGATACATATCTAATTTTGTTTTCTTTATACTTAGCGAGAAACATGCTTAAATCTTTTTTTTTTCTTTAGGGATTAGGTCCGGTAAGTTTTACTAGCTAAATGAGCGAACATATTGAGAAAATGGTTGTGTATGTTCTCACACAATTTAAGGTCTCATACTCCTATTTAACACCCAGAGGTAAACAGTCTACATCTCTCCCTATAGAAGGGGCCAAACATCGCTTTTTTTTCCTGCGGTTCTAAAGGGCCAGTTACCGATATACCACTATACTATCCTAAGGCATACCAAATAGTACTACTCGTTGAATGATCATTTGTCCAATTTCTTAGCTTATCTTAAGGGAAACGTGTCACTTTGCTTTATAGTTCTTAGTTCTACCTTTTTGGATAACGATTCATAAGTCTTAACAAATTATAAAATTTTCTTTCATGCTTTCATAATTCTTTTCAATACATACATATTTGTTTCTTATCATATGATATTCAAATAGTTCCATAACTTTTCACATATTGGAAAATCATGCAGAAATTTGACATGGAAATTTAGGAAATTCAGGGAAATTAACCATGATGCAACGAGTATCAAATATTAATATTTTTGAACCATAATTTGTACATATGAGGCACTCAACACGATTTCCCAGACCCGTGAGACAAAACATACGAAATGCAAGTAAATAAACATCACATGGCTAAAAAAATATGACATTTACAAAGTCAGAGTTTCATGTTTGCGTAATATTCCACCTAAAATTAGAAATCATAAGGCAAATTAACATATATGCTCGTTTTTCACAAATATACCTCAAAATCGAAAAACAAATTAACATGCATGCATATTTAACATATGTACATTTCAAAACCCAAGTTTGGACGAACATGTGAACGAAAATACTTTGGAGGAACGGTAAGAAATGAGCAACAAAAGAAAGAAAAGTTTCGGAATACACTTGTCTCAACCCGATCTACAAGTTTCTCAACTAGTTTTACCCTGAAAACAGACCCAAGAGCTTTGATTTTCTCTTCTCTATCTCCTCCTTTGCGCTCTCATCTCTTTCCTATTTCTATAAAAATGGTAAAAAGGTTGATCGTGCAAGTTAAAATACTCAGACTAGCGCTCAAGCGCCAGTCCGGCACTCCTTGGGAACAACCATGCTGGTTCTCATGCTCGAGCACACCTTAAGCGTGCTTTAGGCACGAGCTTACTAGAACTGAGGCTTGAGCTCGACTCGAGCGTGCTTGAAGTGTTGCCCCATTGGAAACCACGCTCCGGCACCCTTTGGGCGTGCCTCGGGCACGCCTCAGGCCTGATCCAAAACCGACTTCTCCCACACTTTTTTACATCCAATGACCTCAATTTTAATTATATTAATTTAATTAAACATAATTATCATAAATTGAAGATACGAACCTTACAATTTATTACTTTGCAACCAATTTCATCCCTCCTATTACAATTTATAACTTTGCAACCAATTTCATCCCTCCTAAAGGGAAATAATTGATCATTATTTTGAGTTGTTATATAGATTAAAAATTGAATTGTCCAACCATTTTGTATACTCTAATTTAATACTTACTCGTTGAATGTATTAATTGATCATTTGATTGGCTTGTTCATCCATCGATTTATGTAACTATTTGCTAGAATTACTATTGAATTTAATTGATCATCTGACAATTTAATACCTTAATCTTTAATATCTCCGGTGGCATGGTCATTCGGCTACTTGGTATTTCGGTTGGATTCCTTTTTGACGTGAGTCCAACAAGCCAGTTGATCCATCCTTTTTTATATGTTTTTATTTGCAGGTCTTATAAATCAGCTAATCGGATAAATTTTATTTTAGATAATACCCAACAGATAGAGACATTATATATCATATTAAACAGTTAGGTTGATAAAGAATATCCCGACGGTGAACACATAATAGTACTTTTGTGATTAAAATAAACGGTGTTTTTATACTTTCAATGTATGTAACTGCTATATCAATCCAATTAGCATATTATATAAATTGAATAACACTTCAAATTTTAATAAGACCTGATTAATATTCTCATA
>JAODPA010059812.1:0-11222 GCA_025585075.1 Nepenthes mirabilis
TTCGTCACCAAAAATCGAGTCTTTATTATTGTTGCTCATTATTATATACATCTTGTGCATGCTTATTAGTTTCTTATACATTTAGAGTTAAATATCCTTTACGTGTATCGAATATTTAATTTAATTGATTTATTTTATTGCTTCCGCTATACTTGTAACGGGGTCGAAACACGGTAGCACCGAAACGTGCTTTTTCGCAACCTACGAGGCCTCCTCGCAGGCCGACAAGTGAAAAGAGAGTCAAGACAGGGGAACCGCTAACAATTATCCGTGCAAAACAAACATACTTGGCGAGAGGAACCAACGGACTCATGGTATGGAGCTGCCCTCGAGACAGGATTGAGTCGTGGAAGGCTCGTGTGGTTCCATTCCTTGACGATGACCGCATTTGTGAAATCCTCATCGCCACTCTCAGTCCACGTCCTCCCATCACTGCTCACCTCTTCAGAGGGGGATTCTAGTGGAGTAGAGGACACCTCCCATCCCAAACCAAGTAAAGTTGAAATATCAATCATATCTTCGTCATCCATGGTGAAAGTAAAGGAACTATGAGGGTAGGTGGTGAATCAAAAAGAAGGAGATACCCCTCTTAAATAGGCAAAACTCCACCAAAAATGATGTCGCCGTAGACTTCGAAGGATCGCATCACTTCTATGTGATGCGACACTTGTCTTTACCCGATTGAACCGGCTTGCAACACCATAAGGAAAGACGTCACATCGCATCATTGAGTCGCACGCTGCCAGTTTGTGATGGTCAAAACAAAGTCACAACCGGCACTGCCGTACCACAACCCAAACGCAACATGGGTTCCGAATACAAAATTAAGCATGTCAAGCCGACCGGCCAACATAAAAAAAAATGAAATTGCACGTAAGTGGAGTAGTCGACACATTTATAAAACGAATTTCTTTTCATTAATAAATGTTTGTTGTACAAACGGCTAATACAGGGAAGGAAAAATAAAATACAAAAATATCCCAGCTAAGACAAGGGACTTCTATGAAGACGCGAGGAAGGCTCCCCTCCGCCTTGGGAGAAGTCAATCAGGTCTTCGCGCCCCAGAGCCCTGCGATTCATAGGGTCAATGACGCCCACTGAAAAGTTGGCAACCATCACAATGATGATCCGTCTACAGAGGTGAATACCTTCCCAAAGTCTGGCCTTTAGCACTTGGCTCGCCTCCTTTGGATGCAAAAGAGTGGTCATCTCATCTTCAAGCATGGCATTCTTCATTCGAAGTTTGCCCGCCAGCATATCGGCTTTGATGGCCCAAGCCTCTAGCCTCCCCAACTTCTCTTTTAGCTAAAACAGTTCTAACTTGAGGGCAGCATTCTCTTCTCAATCCTATTGAACCCGAGCAACAGCAGCGCTCAATTGACTCAGAAGCTCCCTTAGTCGGAGAATTTTCTCCTCCCGTTCATCCATCATCTCTGCTCGCTGACATAGGCCTTTCATCATTGCGCCGACAATCCTCTGGTCCTGCAATTCCAAAAAATAAAAAAAAGAAAAAAAGTCAAACCACGTTGGCGGGATAGAAAGGAAAGAGGAAATTTCCATCGAAGGGATACCGTGAGGAACTTGTGCTTCTTCTTTCTCGCCAAATCCTGCGACTCAGGGCTCTGATGTGGGAGGTCCTCTGATGGTCCAGCTGGAAGGCTAAGCATAGTAACCTCCAAGACCAACTCCGCAGTAACCGCCATTTCCTTAGCGGTACTAGCTCCCTCCACAGGGACCTCCATTGAAGCGGCATCCAAAATGCTCGTTGCCACAGCGAGTAGTGCAACAGAGAGAATGATATCACCAACATTCACCGGCTCTATTGGCGGCACTGCCACTAACCCCACAAGCTCTCCGGCAACTAACCCTGCCGGTTGCTCAATGACTGGCTCCGCCAGCTCTCCGGCTATTGGCCCTACTAGCTCCACCTCCACCGGCACGGCTGGTGCCATAGATAAGACCGATGGGGGCGGCTTGATGATAGGTCCTCTAGCAGCGACTCCCATAACGCCCAAATCTAAAAGATTGATGGGAGTCTCCACCTAGGACTTCTTACCAACGCCCGCCAGGTGCCCAACTATGTGAAAATCAGTGGTGGTGGAGGATAAGGAAGAAGGCGAAGTGGGTGCAACCCGCTTCCTAGAAGGGCTGCAGGAGGGGCCCGAATAACAAGAACCCTAACTTTCCTCTTAGGTTGAGATGGCGTCGGCAACGGAGCCTTTAACTTCTAGACCGGCCAAGGTGGACCCCAACGAGCTAGCTTGACCTCCCCACGGGACACTAGATGGTCCCTTCTGAACTGATCTGGATGCTCCCGCCCCAACTTCAATAGAGGCTCGATAGCCTCCACCTCCTCTCGTGAAAGCTTCCCAGTGAGGACCTCAGGCACGTTACCCCAATCATCAGACAAAGGCCAATCATCAGTAACCCTTACATAGAAGAACAGATCCTTCCAATTCTTTACGAATTCGTAGATAACGTTGCTGATGTGCAACTCCCTATGAGAGAGTGAGATCTAGTCTCCGTTCAGAGTAAACCAGAAATTGATCCTCATCCCCTCCATTGTCAGCATCCTCGAATGGTGGTAGAAGAAAATATAGAGCGAACATAGGTAGCGCACAGCATTCGCATGGAATCTCGTGACGGGGACACTAAGGGTTTGCGAAATGTGGAGCAGTTTCTCAAGAATCGGGAGACAAAGCCCACTCCGCAAGTGAGCCTTATAAACAGCAATGTACCCCTTTGGTGGGGAACAAGCCCTATCGTGCTTCCTTGGAACGACAAACATGATGAAATTCGAAATGTTGTACTGCATGTAGAGAGCTCTGATATTGTTGGAACTAAGAATGAAGCAAGTCGCATTTACAGTGGGCACCATGGAAGCGAGCAAACTAAGGGGCAATAGAACGGGATTGGAAGTGATGCGAAACAAGGAGCAAGAAGAAGGTTTGAACTGCCCCTTTGTTTTTATAAAGTTCTTTGCAGCTAAAACGAAGCAGTGCCTCAAAAAAGGACAATAATTATACTGGACACGTGTCGAATTCAATGAAAATGCGATCAAGTCGAATCTCCTGTCGCATTTATTACCGAAATTACAGCTACCCTTTGTAACGATATGTGGCAAAAAATAACAAGTCTCACAGAGAAGCACGAGTCCCAAAATGGCTCATCAACACATTGAGTGCCCAACCAGCAACAGAATAAGACAATACATCAAAGCCACTCCGTTTATTCATCAGATTCCAGCTGGTCAACTACCATGCCAGTTCCACCTTGTTCTCCGGATTCCAACAGCTAGGTCAAACGGAGCCGGATAATCGTCATTCTGGCTCTGCTTTCTCTTTGAATTTGTGTGGTTCAGTCACCGCAGCCGTTTAACCGCCATTCCGGCCCTTCTTAACCTCTAAATTCAAGCGGTTTGGTCAACAAAGCCGATCAACCATCATTCCAACTCCGTTCTCTCCAGATTCAAGCGGTTTGGTTAACGAAACCGGTCAACCATGATTCCAACTCCGCTTTCTCTCCGGATTCCAGCAATTTGGTCAACGAAGCCAATCCATAGTCATTCCGGCCCCGCTTTCTCTCTAGATCCCAACGGTTTGGTCCACGAGGCTGGTCAACTAACGTTCCAGCTTTGGCCCACTCTCTGTATGATAGTGGTATGGTCAACACAACCAGTCAAGTACCTCCCCGCTTTCTTCGACCAAGCCACCCTAACTCCGAAACTATGACATTTCCATATGTCAAGTCGCCCGACCAGGACCCACAACTCCTTGGCCATTTCAAAACACAAAATAATAATAGTAACAACAATAGAAATAACAAGATGTGCACAGCAACGGAAGACAAGGAAACAACGGAAAAATTGTTCGTATAAACAGCTACAAGTTTTCTCATTAACTTTCTCCCTACAAGTTACACAACCTTCAAAAGCAATTGTACAACGAAACAATAGTGACGGGGAAAGAAAAGGAGACTAATACATAAGCAGCCCATCTTGAAGACCCTTCTCCAAGCTCTCAAGCAAAGTGTTGAGATTCGAACGCGGATTTAAACCTTGTCAGCAGCCACCCGCATGTAAAAGGGTGATCAAAGTGGCCACCTTCATGAAAAGAACGCGAACGGTACAAGCTCAGAGCCAACAACCGAAGTAGCAAACTCCCCATCAATGTCAAGCTCCCGCGCCATCTCACCGATTAATGAGGGGGATGATGCTGAGAAACATCAAAGATCCCAATTTATAGCACGCGGGGAAGTAGGCGAAGCGCTAAACGCCAAAGGACCACCAACTTGGCGAATTTGCATAGAAACAAAAAAATAGGGGAGTCACATCGAGAACAGTGAAAAAGGAAATCTGTGTCAGACTTGAGGAAACAACATTACCAGTCACGTTCCATCATGAACATATTAGAGATTGAAAATTCGAGCCATCAGCATGGGGGCTAGTGATCGGGACGGTTGAAGCGGGCCGGCCTAAAGAAGCAAGCAGCCCAGAAAGTATCGCAACCCACTTGCCCAAAGGATGACCAACGCCCCAATTGATCGGAGAAAGTTTTCAAGCTGCGGGATGCAACCTGAAACAGACGCGGCCCAAACCAAAATCGGCCCACGAGCCCTTTCCTACACCACGATGCTGAAGATTTTCTCAGATGGCAACCTTCTCTATAACGGAAGCCTCCAAATCAATGCACATCCTGAATGGCGCTTGCATCCTCACGAGAAATGGAAATAATTCCCTCAAATGGTTGTCAACCCGCCTCGCCACCTAAAGAAGACAGTGAGATTTGACAACTATAAAAAGTCCTAGGGACGCACTTCAAATGTATGCTCTCTGAAATACTTGAACTCACATAAGCATTCCCTCTCTCAAGCAATCCATCACTATTCTGTTTCTCGCTGCTCGTTCCTAGCGAACCCAATGATCAAAGAAGCTGCTTTCCACTAGCGGACTATGACCTGAGCTACTTTAGACTCTCAAATTCCTTTCCCAACATTCATTCCAGCATCCTCTGTTTTGACCTTCTTCATCTTGAAAGGCAACTTATTGATTTGAGTATTGAATGATAAATCGATGAGCGAGTTCCGTCTTTTTTTTAATTTTTTATCTTCTATTGTGTTATGCAGGACACAAGGTGCACAGGATGGAGATCGGATCCGACATCCACACAGGTCGAAGGAGCAATTGAACCCAAATTCATCCAAAATTCTGATACATAACGTATCAAATATTATTGTTAATTATTTTAATTTTGATGATATATAAACTATGATAAATAAATTTCAAATTAATGATTTTAGTATTATAATATGACCCGTACACTGACAGTTTGTATAATTTGTATTGGATGAAATGAAAATTTGATTATAAATTATTAGTATTTAGCCTAAAGTAAATTGTATTAAATATTTAATTTCATAAGTTAGAAAACAGACGGGACCGAAATCACGTGACTTGCACGTTGTTGAGCGAAGAATATTCAAGAATTTAAATATAATCGGACGGCTCAGAAACTTGCGTCAGTTTAACGCTACCTGATGATGATCATGATCAAATTTAGGCATTCAAAATCCTCTTACATACGCTCTTCGTTCTCCGATTCCCAGTCATTCCTCTCCCCCGTTCACATTTGCAGGTGCAGCGTTCACTCTTTGATATTTCTCCTTGCTGCCTCTCTGAAGAGCAACAATGGTTAGGTTTCCGCAATCTTCTATCTGATTTTGCTTTTCAATGTTTTAGTTTATCAGTCATATGTTAGTTCTCTTTCTGATGTCGATTCTTCCTTATTGAATGAATTGTATTGCAGGCTTTGCCGGGTCAGCAGGCTGTTGAGTACCCAAGTTTCAAGCTCGTAATTGTTGGCGATGGTGGAACAGGTATTCTGCGATATCTTGTTCTCTCTATTTTCTTTCCCCGCCTTTTGCCTCTATGGCTTGCAAGATTGCTTCGTTTGAGAAAGTCAGGGGTTGGCGTTCCATCTTAAATTGCTCGAGTTGATGCTGTGGAATCTCTTAAATATTACATCAAAAGACAAGCAAAAAAAAAAAAAAAAAGAGGAAACTTTACGCTCTGAGATCCTAAATATTGAGTTTTGGTATATTTCATCCTCTAATGATCAGATGAGCGACAAAAAAAGATTTATTTGGTTTGATGTGATCTTGAATTGCCTTGCTGAATTTAACGTCAAGTTAGGGTTTGGATCATTTGTGATTCTCGTCGCTGATTAGATGCTGTAGCAGAATTAATGGACTTGGTTTTTAGTTCGATAAAGGGTTAAAATTGCGTGGATTTTTTTTTTTGGCTTGAACTGGATAGTTGCACCTAGTTGTGTAAAGACACTGCCCATTAGTTCTGATTTGACCAAATCAATCTAAGGCTAGCGAATTACTGGCGGTTCCTTGGCAGATGTCTGATTTTACTGTTTCTGAGGGTATTGTGGATGAGTTTTGTTGCACTTGTAAATACTTTTCTGCCTGGGACCAGTTGTATTTATGTACTGCTCGGATTGATTTCTCATTCTATTAAGTTATTGGTAGCTTTTTAAGTTTGTGTTGGTGTTGTGCTTCTCTATTAACTAATTTGTCTCCATGGTGCAGGGAAAACTACATTTGTCAAAAGGCACCTTACTGGTGAATTTGAGAAGAAATATGAACGTAAGGCTCATTAAGAAGATTGATTTGGTTGTTTTGGTTTTTATAACAGTGTTCTGGATGATTTTGGCTGACTGATTCATTGTCTTTTTTCTATATTTGATAGCAACTATTGGTGTTGAAGTTCATCCACTAGACTTCTTTACAAATTGCGGGAAAATTCGATTTTACTGCTGGGATACTGCTGGGCAAGAGAAATTTGGTGGTCTCAGAGATGGTTACTAGTAAGTATTCCCTCTGGCTTTGGCTGTGATTTAGTCCTCACTTCATTTCCCATTGCTATGTGTTCCTTCCATTTTTGCATCACTAATTGCTCATATGCAGAAAGCAAATTCAGTTGTTTTCTCTCTTCAGAGAAGATCTTTGCCACTTTTATCAAGTATAGAAGGAAGTGGTGTGGGAAATTAATTTTATGGCTTTTGAGGCAATGGTGTTTAGACACCAGACAAGGATAAATAGTTACTTCTACACAGAATTACAAATTAAAAAATCACAATTGCAATAGACATAAAAATTCATAATCTAGATAAATGTTTAAATATAAATCATCACCATTTATATGTATATAATATCAAATAAATTGCAAAGATATAAAGAACACATGATATGATGATGAGGAAGAGCTACCAGACAAATTGTTTAGAGGGAAAACCCTCTGGATTTTGAATTGTCAATTGAATCCATTATCTAAGAAGAATCAATTTATAGATCAACAAACACTCCTGCTAGACCTCCAATCCTACTAACAATAGAAACGTAACTATTTATGGTCCTCCTTAGATTTGCAGGCTTGTAGCTACCAAGATACCTTCTGATTTTCCAGAGTGGATCTCCCATTGATTGACCTTCTTCATTCACAAGTTTGCCTCAAATCTATGTATAGACCATGCACTGGAACTCCATAGGTTTGCAGGAAATCTTGTGGCATTGAAAACTGATCAACACAACGAAGAAATCTCTTAAATAAAGGTGATTCTGTCAAATCATAAGGTTATACTCCAAGGCTTTCAAAAGAAGGCACTCTCTGCTTTTGTTTCAGATCCGTCGCACCCTACATAATCTGAGAAGTAGGTTTGGATTTTAAAAATGGAAGGAAACCCCCAGGTCAAAACAGTTCAGCATTGTGGAGAGTAGGCTATAACTGCAATTTCGCTTGAATTAAAAGGTGTGCAAATATTGCGCTAAGCGGTTTTGCCAAGAGGGATTCAAGCAGCTGTCACCCTGCCATCATGCGGATCATCTTATGCCATTACTTGTCAGGAATAGCAGACTCTCTAAAGCTCTACATGATGAGCTATTGTCTCCTAAGCGTCTTGTGGTTCAACTCTAGACACCTTTATCTTGAGCAGCTACCACGTGTGCATCATGCCCATCAATAAAAAGCAACACAAGCTTACTAAAATGTGGGCAACAACCTTCTGGACACAAATTGACTTAGCAATAGTGTTTTGCTCTAATGAAAAAACTCGCTAACCCGAGCAAAATGCGCTGGCCCGAATTTGCACGAGACAAACAGTGATCAAGAACCTTTCTTCCACAATTAACCAAATGCATTCCTAAAACTTAGACCGACTCACAATATATGATAAATAAAAGACTTAAAGTGCTATATAATGTCACAAAATTTGCCAACATTTAAGATCAACCTAACAGCTTTGTATGCTTAGTTCGACACTGAAATCTTTATTTGTGTGAGTCTTCAGTGGTGAAGTTTGATATCATAGGCTAGTTCTCTGGATGTTGCGGTATGTTGTTTGGCATTTAAAGTATCAATTCAATGCATTTAGGGTATTGATAATGTGTGTCTTTACTCGGTCCACTGGAAGACTTTGATTGAAATTTGGTAAAAGCATGTGTGCTGTGAGGTGAACTCTTTTGAAACTGACAGTTCAATTTTATTCGATTTTCTATTTCATTGTTGTTTGACTGGGTTTCTATGAGCTTCAAAACGTTGCTTCTCTTTCTTATTATTGCTCATGAGTTGCATATTGTGAAGCACAAATCACCGTGTATTCTGGATGAAAGCAGTTGCCCTACTAAGTGATTGTCTTTTTATGGAGTGTCCTCTCCTCTATGGAGACGAGTCACATCTTAGTTTTTAGAAGAATAGATGTAGCAGAATTTTCTACCCAGGTTTTTCGGTTGTGGTTGTTTGTGGATTAGTAATTGTGAAGGAATTACGAAGTGACTATGAAGATGGTTTTTATTTTCCATTTTATAAAAGATGGCCTAGCACAGGGCTAATCACATCATGAGGTGGTTCAATAGTGTCACCGTGCATTTGTTGCTAAACCCTTATACTTTGTAGATTTATTTGAAAATTTACTTGGTATGCTGTTGTGGAAATTCTCCATTCAGTCTCTCTCTTACCATATAGATATTGGGCTGAAATTCTCCATTCAGTCTATGTCTTATCGTGTAGCTATTAGGTTGATTATTTTGTGCATCTACACTCAGTTATTATCTATGTCTTCTTCTCCGCCTCCCCCTTATGCTTTTCAAATTGGGAGTCCTTGGTACCAAGCCAATACATATGGATTAGGCTGTGCAACAGGAATACATGATTGAACATGCTCTTTTGACTCTTCTCTAGTCTGTCTATTTGGATGGGAAGGGTTTAGTTTGTTGATACTAAATATGTCTTTCTTTGCTGCAGTATACATGGGCAATGTGCTATTATCATGTTTGACGTCACTGCACGCCTGACATATAAGAATGTCCCAACCTGGCATCGTGATCTTTGCAGGTATAATTTATCCTACTTTGGCACGCTAATTTTCTAATATTTTTAGTGCATAAGTCATTTTCTTATTCCTATTGTGGTGGTGTTCAGGGTGTGTGAAAACATACCAATTGTTCTCTGTGGGAACAAAGTTGATGTGAAGAATAGGCAGGTGAAGGCAAAGCAGGTTACATTCCACAGGAAGAAGAATTTACAGTACTATGAGATATCAGCCAAGAGCAATTACAACTTCGAGAAACCATTTCTGTACCTTGCCAGGAAACTTGCTGGGTAAAGATTAACTTTAGAGTTAAAAACTAGCTCTAGTTTGCTTTTCCTGTTTACTGTCTAATAAGCAATTGAATCTTTGTTTGCAATTCTTACACAAATACTAAGCCAGTGTTCATTCTAAATAATTTGGTTTTGGTGCAGGGATCCAAACTTGCATTTTGTGGAATCTCCTGCCTTGGCTCCTCCTGAGGTGCTGATTGACTTGGCTGAACAACAGAGGTGATTATGAGCCACTTGGTCAAACTTTTTCCAAATGTAAATCTGAATTGTTTCTCCAGTTTAAGGCACGGCATGTATGACGGAAGAAAAATGAGGAGAAGGATTTTAAGGGGTTGTGAAGTCTATGTGAAGTGTTTTTTTCCCCCTTTTTAGAAAGGGGGACCTTTTCCTCTTCAATGTTTGGATGGACAAGGGTAATGATTAAAACATGGTAAAAAATCAACATAATACGAAAAAAGAAGACAAATTGAAGCACCACTTTCACCTTTTGTGGCATGTATGGTGGTGCTTTGCAGTTGGTGGTGATGGTTCAGCGGTGGTGGTGTGCATTCTAGAGTGGTTAGCTAAAGCAAAGGGGAGATTGAGAGGTGTTGTGGCAGCGTGGCTTTCTGCTTTTTCCCCTCTGATGGCAGTGGGCTAGGCATTGGTGGTGTGAATTTTGCAGGTAGCTGGAGAGGGGCAACAGTCGGTTTGGTGTTCTCTTCATGCGGTGGTGGCGGCTGTGCTGGTGGTTCATGGTGTTACCGACTTATACAGATAGAAGGCAGAGAATGAGTGTGTGGAGACACTGTTCAATTGAAATAAGATTTTTATAATTTGCTTGAAAGTGCTTCTAATATGATCGTGTGAGATAATCCAGATTTGGGATTATCAAGCTTCTTTATCTAGTGACAAGCTCTTGTAATTTAGCTTAAAATGGCTATAGAAACACCTTGTACTTAACAATGCTTGAATATTTACTGGTGTGTCATTGGTCATTGCTTTTGCAGGCATGAAGCTGAACTGGCTTCTGCTGCTAGTCAGCCGCTCCCCGACGACGATGATGAACCATTCGAGTAGCTTTGATAACCATCTGCATCTGCAGAAGCTCCCCGCCTTCTACCATTCAGTTTTCTGCCAACACAGGAGCTTGCTTACGGGAATTTTACTCGAGCCTTGAGATTTTGGATTGTGGCTATGAGTTTCAAACATCTATGCCATCAGCGCCTGTATCGGTCGACTGTGAGGAGTATATACTTTCTGCATATACTTCATGTTAGTCGGACGGCGATTGTTTGATCCTGAGCTCTTTCTGCATGCTCGTGATTATGTTATTGAAGTATGTGTTACCCTCTTTGCTTGATGTTTACATCAACTGAGATTTGCTGTTCTTTTTTCGTTCATAGCTGTGCCGTCTGGGAACGGTCAAGTTGTGTGTCTGTTTTCCGTGTTTGCCCTTGGGGCCGTTCTTTGATCTCAATATTGAGGGATTTGATTGCCTATAACGTTACATTTGGTCTCCGAAATTGAATAGAAGGAAATAAAATAGTTATTTTTAGAATATAGAATAATGTGAGAATAA
>JAODPA010059823.1:0-11221 GCA_025585075.1 Nepenthes mirabilis
AATATAATATTATAACCAATCTAACCCGCACATTAATAATTTAGACAGTCTGTCTCTACTCGTAGTCTAATTTTTATTTAATAAAAATTCCAAACATAATGTATGATTTAATTATAATTTATTCTTCAATCTACACGAAATCAACCCACGTTAAACCCTACTTATTCCTACCCCATTGAAGATAAATTAACAATTCAACCTCAGGTTCAAGGTTACATCCGTTCCCGACTCACCCCGTTCCATCCCGAGTGAACTCGTTATTTTCCTTCCCGTCAAAATACACTTCTCCATTTACTTCCAGTGAATATTATATGAAGATTACTAAATTTCATAAATCCACTCCCTTCAAATTTCTTAGGTATTATATTATGTAGTCTTACTTTTCAACAGATTTCCAAACAAAAAATTTTAAACAAACCATAGTTTTAATCACACTAACGGACATCGCGTATTCGTATTTCCTACGCTTCACCGTCGGGGCAAAAAATCGAGCCTGCATCATTTGACACGAGAAGCGATTCTCCTAAAGGAGCTCGGCCGCCAAGCTTCAGCCAAGCAACAAGCAGCATTTTCAAGTCAATGATTAACGGGGAAGAGTGGCTTCACGACTTGTAAATGTCGACACTGCCAGCAGATGCCTGATTTGCAGCACGGTTGCTACCGAAATTCTTCCTGTTGGATTCCTGTGCTATCCGGGAACCAAACTGAACCAACAGACATATAGTTATGATGAGTTAATCGCATAAGAGGCGGGAATTATGCTATAAAAGAAGCTATGCAAGCTCTTAATAATTTCATGAATTGGAGGAATCTTGCATTAGGTTTTAGGAGCTAAAAATGTGAATGATCAATATTGTAGTTCTTAGAGACGAAGTCTTAGAGGGTGCGCACACACCTGAATGGCTCTCTTAGGCAGGGTTGCTGCTTCGTGTAGACCGAGCAATCGGGCAACCTTACACAAAAAGAAGCCATAGGTTAAAAGCAAGCGGATCATTCAGATGGTGTCCATCTTAGTTAATTGAATATCTCACTTGAGGTATTACTCCAAGAAGTTCAATATATGAATCTCCAAAAATTGGGCTTACTGCTAATGATTCAATATATATGCGAAATGCCATGTTTTTCATTGTTCTGAGGATTTATTGGGTAATTTGTTCTCAATCAACAATAGGAAAATATAATGTGTTTATGTCGTTATTGGTCAAAATGCATTATTACTAATGCCAAAATTACAATCGCTTTTCAGCTCTCTGGGGATGTGCCAGCATCTTGCAATCTGTCATCCAGTCAAACGGTCATCTTGCAGTTTCTTATTTGAGTAGCTTTCAGAGGAAGTTGGCACATGACATGAACAGAGATGATAGGACAAATAGGCTGGGAGGAGTTGTGACAGAAATTAACCACAATTATAACCAGCAAGTTAAATGCTTATTGACATATATCGTAAGCACTTTTACATAATAATATAAGTGCTATCAATGAAAACATAAATGCTTCGTAATGTCCACATCACATGAAAATCCAATGGTAGCAGGGAAAAGGTCATGTAAAGAAATCAAACCTACCTCTCTCAAAATCTTCTTATCACCTGTTCCACTTGGCTGATCAAGGTTGGCAATCTCCCATAGAGGAAAATCAAGCAAAACTCTAATAACATCTTCATCCAAGAATGGAAATCTAGCCTAAGGAAGCAGAGAAATTTCTTGATCAATACATGAAACACCAGAGGTTTTTCAAGTTGACAGCAATACCTCTTTTCCATTGTCAGCAATACATCTATCGTCTCTCCCTAGGTTTCTTTTCCAAATTCTCTGCATATCCAACTTCATTTCCTCATGTAATCCAAGCCAACTGATCATAGCAAATGTTCGTCTCCAAATCAGCACAACAAATATATAGATTTTATGGTTTTACATGCAATCAGAACATATCTCTAGAACATAGATGTAAACATCAGCCGATAGTATACATGTTTGATACCGATACGGCAACAACTAACACCAATGCCAATATTTTCATCCATGCTCTATACTGCAGAAAACTCATAAAACTCATTCTTTGCTCATCGAATATGGTGAAAGGAAATTAATATACCAGCACACACTGCCATAGGTAAGATAGAAAAGGACAGATGGCAAACCATGCAAAAAAGGAGGAAGGAAATTAAATTGTGAACCAAATAATTGAGTGGGATAGAGATCGGCAACAATAAAGGCACCTTCTTTACCTTCGTGTGCATAATATCCACATACTTCCGAATTTCTGTAAGGATTACCCAGTTGTTCTCGAATGCATGTCGAAAGTGATACAACAGTAGCCCATTACTTGCCTGTTTAGGGCATTCTTTGTATGGTCGTCTACCATGTAATTTACGTAAGTCTATAACTGTGGGAATATAACAAAATGACCCAAATCTATATGCAGCAAATAGGCGGAAATCTAAGACCCTACTAAGAATCAAATACTCGTGTAGCAGTAAATAGAATGTAAGATACCTGCTACTCCTGTATTTTGTCCTGTGCCTGCCATATCCCGCACACTGCTCGTCTGCACCAGAACCAACCAGCAGTATCCTTGCCTCAGACTTGTACCTGACGCTGTGATAAACTTCATCCCCGTTGCTGTTAGTTGCTTCATACAGCCAACCATCGCCACCCGCTGCCAACCAGAGTGCTATACCAATATTCAAGTCCTGAAAATTTTCCATAAAATTATTTTAGTACATTTGAGCTCACAGCCCACAGATGAGAATTTGGGTTATGATATGTAGATTTACATAATAACATTATATTGCAACTAGGTAGTTTCAAATATGCTAACAAAATGTAAATATAAAAGACAAGTAGATACTAAAATCACCCAGAACAGGTTAGAGCACCATGTAAGTTTTTGCAGGACTGATAAGAGACCTAACATGCTTCATCTCCGCAATCAAATTAGACAGATCGGCATCAATCTCCACTAGTCTCCAACTGCACTATCCACGAATTCGGAAAAAAATGGGTACAAGAATAAGGACAGTAATCAAAGAAGATAAGACTATGCGAAACATACAAGCATGAAGCTACCTAATTCAAACATCGATGATGTGCCCACACATAAATTGGCTTATAAAACCTCATTGAGGGGGTGCCCAAGGGACACAGCCCATTATATAATACAGAAGTTCAAAAGCAATTATATTAACAAAATCAGCCAAACAAGTGGACCAAACACAACTTATTGATTTTACTAAGACGACTATCCTTAAAATTATATATAGGGGTCCTCCCATAAAAAAACCAACCAACTCCTTAATAACAAAACAACCAAATTGCAAGGACTGCAACCCAGAACTTAGTTTTAAACTTTCTCTCACCAAACAATTTCAGAACCCAAAGCTTATTAATAGAAGAGAGTAGGGATGAACCCATGCACATCCTACAATTCTTTCTCCGAATTCTGAACCACCTGTCGACACATTTTAGTGGCTAAGGTGAGAAGCCAAGAAAAAGTTAAATCACCATACCTTCTCAATGGGGCAAAAGATAAAATCATCATACCTTCTCAATGGAGCAACTCTTTTCAGCACCTTCACCCCCACTCTGGCGGTGATTCTATCAGGAGCTGACTGGCCCGCAAAGCTCACATTTAGTAGATCAATGGCATCTGCCACCAAAACTAGGCAGGTAAGCATGGGAGATATCATGAAAAATGAAGATTTATTAGAACAATAAGTTGCTGCAACACTTGCATCTGGGATCAAGACATTGATGCAGTAATGCTGCTAGTATCATAGAATCTAATCCACCAGAGAACAGAACAGCCACAGGGACTGGTTCCTCTTGCCTATAAGCATCTACAACAGCCTGCATGTATAAGTCCAAAGCATAAAAGACAGTAAACGATAAAATAAAATGATATTTTCTTGAAGTAAGACAGACTTTTATCGGTAAGTGCAAGGACACTTAACTCTGCAGATATACCATGGCAGCATGTCAACAGACTATTCTATGCTCTTTTTCTGATAAACATTTCAAGACATTTTCTGAAAGGCTTGATGTTCTCCAGACTATAATAACCAAGACCACACAAAGACAGGGTACTGGTAACTTTAAAAAATCCAAAAGCATTTGATGCTTTCTGGTGATAGACCAGCATCAAAAAAATATAACTCACGATGTTCTTTTCATTATAGCAATTTTATGAAAGTTGTGTAGTTGTCTGTTGACCAGAGCAATTTTGCTGATTGAACTAATTGAACAATGAGGAGGGAAGGAAATTGTGGCAGCATCAGATGGATTGGAGTATTGGCTGGTAGACAAAGGCCATCATTGAAGGAGCGAAGTTTTCACAGCAAAGCAAAATTAGTTAAGAACCTTAAAAACTACCCCAATAAATAAATATTCACATTGGACTCCAGTTTCCATTTTTAGTAATTTCAGATGTTCCGCTTTCTAAGCCAAACCACAAGCACCACAAGAGAAACAGATCAATGATAACAAAGTTGGCTAAAAAGGCATTTGATGGAGCTACACCATTGCTTCTGCATTTTTTAATTCATTACACAATAAATGAAGAATTACAGAACAATAGCAGCAATATGATGCAACAGGGTAGCGTCACAATAAGTTTCATTCTCGTGCAAAACCCAAAATACAGAACTAGTAAAATGTCAGACCTGGAAGATTGTGAATTTTGTGGTGCGTCGGGCAACAGACTGTCTCAAAGCAGCCAAGACCATATGAGCTGGTGTCAAAACTGAAGATTGTACAAATCCTACCAAAATCAAAACAGTGACCTTTGCAAGATCCTTAAAACAGTGTAGCTAGCATTGAAACTAGGGTTGAAAGTTCCCCAACCACAATGATAACAGCGTAAACAAGAATCAATAAAAATTAAGAAAACAATTTATAGACCACAAATTCTTTCAAAAATGGGTCTCAACACTTATAACTATGGGCATCACGTCCTTACAAACAAATTTGAATGGCAGACCTGCTGCAAAATCCAAAAGCATGTCATATTGCCCCGCAGGAATCAGAAAATTGGAAGAATGAAACTCCTCATTCTTAGGTTCAACAAACTTTCTCTCCCACCCAATGAGCTCTTTCAGCATGGAGTTTGTCCATTCATGTTTTTGGACCTCACCAACTAGACAGGCATCCACTTTAGAAGCATATATCGACATGCTATATACTCCACATGGAAACTCTTCCCAGTAATTGAGGCTACTCAATCTACCTTCATCTTCAGAATCTAGAAAATAAGGACAAACTTCATCAGAGAGATACACAACTGGGTTATAGATACTAAGATTTAGAACATCCAACAAAAATCTGACTGCAAAAACTGAACATGGAAGGGGTCTGCAGATAGGATATATACAGGTATTAAAGCAGAAATACATGCCTGAGGGAAAAAAGGTAAGATGTCTTAACAAAAGATAGACCTGGGATAGACTAGAATAGCAGAAAAAATCAATATCAGCAAAATTGTTCCCATTATTTCACAAGGACGTAGCTAGCATTATGTTTATTGAAATGAGAAAAGTGACATGGGCAGCAGTTTCTAAATTATATTCAAAATAGGAAGGAAAAAGGAGAAGAAAACAAACGTAAAATAAAGTTCACACAAAGGTCAAATGTCACACAAACACACACAAGTGCACACATGCACGTGCACATGGGAGACAATACGAAGACAGCAAACATGTACAGTGACAAAATCGCAAAATAAGTAACTTCTTTCTTTTATCTAAGTCATGTCAACCAAGAACACACAACAAAACATTTCTTTGTTAGGAAAGTGATAAGTCTAGTATCGCAGGCTGACTCACAACCCGAAGTGTAGCAAATAAGCTCCGTTATGACGGGAAAAAAATTTGTTTTGGCGGGAGAAATCCCTCCTAACGGGAAAATTGGAACTCCTCTTGCCGAGAAAATTTTCATTGCCTCCCTTGATAAAAAGGGCGAGCAGCAAACAAGAAGAAAAAAAGGGGCAGAGCAGAAAAACTTCCACAATGGCGCCCTTGCTGCCCTGCTCTAGTTCATTGCTTGTCAGCGAAACGGAGCATCTCGAAGCCCTTTTGAGGGCGCCCTGCTCCCCTGTCCCTGTTGTCGGTGAAACAAGGCTCGAAGCCCTTCCACAATGGCGCCTAAATGTGCTCGCCAAACAGAGCACAAAGCTCTTCCAAAACGGCATTTAGGTGCTTTTGCCGAAATAGAGCACTGAAATTTCCCATCGATGGCGCCCAATCCCTGTGCTCTGTTCTGCTCTTGTTTCCGACTGAACAGAGCACAGGGCTCTCCCGACGATGGCATCTGGCGATTCCCCATCAAATTGGAAATAATCAGCGCCTGGAGCCCTCAACAATGATGCCCAGATACTCTCGCCAAGCAGAGCCTGGAACACCTTCAATGGCGGCCAAAGCACTCGGCGAAGCTCCCCCCAGCATGGGGCCCAGAGTTCCTCAACAGAACAAGATACGAAGCCGAATCCCTAAAATGGCACTCTGCCATCCTCCAAATCAGGTCAACAGGGAGCTCCAAGCTCCTCATCAATGGCTACCTGGCCTTCTTGAACCCCCCGGTCAATCTCAACACAGAGGAACTCTCTGAGAATGTTGCCTCATTGCTCCAACCTCGAATCAAGGAGAATGGAGCCCAGCAAAGCTCCCACCGTGGCGATTCGGCAGCTCTCCTCCGAATTAGAATGAAGCAGAGCCAGGTACCCCTTTTATGGCGCTCGACAGAGCTCCCCCCGAAAGCGAGCATAGAGTTTCTCACCAGAACTGGGCATGAAGGCGCACTCCTCAAAGGACACCCATTTATCCTCCCTCAAACCAATCCGAAAGAGGACACGAAGCTCTTCACCAAAGGTGCCTAGGGTTTCCTGAAGCCCTCGGCCGGACATGGGACCGTCGAACTCCTTGAGAGCGCCACCTGGTTCCCCCATCTTTGAATTGAGGAGCATGATGCCCAATGGAGCCTCCATTAATAGAGCTCAACAACTCCCCCAAAAAACGTCGTCCAGCATCAGCTACCCTGTTCACTTGATCTGTTTGGCCCTGGGTGACCTCGTATTCATCAGTCAATGGGGAGAACCCAGGTGGACGGGGCCCAATTGGCTCCGTGCCCGTCCTACCGCATTTTGCTAAGCTTCCAAATATCATCAAGGCTCGTGGACATGCCGTGTCGCCCCCAAGCGAGCACGTCTCCAAGCCGCCTCTTGGAGCTCAGTCCTCCATCTAATAAGCTGCCCATCATCTGAGCGCACCCTTGGAGCTCAGCCCTCAGCCTAATGAGCCGCCCCTCAATCGGGTGCATATTCGGAATTCAATCCTCCACCTAGTAGGCTCCCCTCAGTCGGACGGACCTACAGGAGCCCGTCCTCCTCTCATATCCCCCGTTCATGCGTTGCCAGCCACGCTTGGTCTCCCCCTAGAGCTGGGATTGGTGGGCGGTCGCCTAAATCGTAGCTGGCAGTGTTGACCGCTTCTCTATTAACTGGTTCCTCCTGCTCTATTGCTGCTTTCCAGCAGCCACATTAATGAGCTGCAAGAGGCGTTTGCAGGCTGCTGCTGGTGGGCCGCCATGTAGGCATCCCATGTAGTTGGGTTGGGCTCCGAATTTTCTTGGACTTTAGCACTGGACCCAACACTAGCCCCCCATGCCTGGGCTGACCAGTGGTCGGAGCCTTGCATGTCCCTTGGGTCCAATCCGCAGTCCGCCGTTTTCTGTCGAGATGCTCTAACACTTGTCGTCTTCTGGGCTCGCGCCTTCCCCAGGCATTTGCGCAGGCCTTTTTGACGCTGCAGCGATTTGGTGCCTAAGTTGGGAGGATTTGCACGCCTGGGAGGATGAAGTGAAAAAGGGTATCATCAAGAAATCAATTTAGCTTGAAATCTTAAGCTCTTAGGTGAAAGCCGAAATTGGTTTATAGTTTAACATGCAAATAACCTTTGAACTTGCAGCATGGACTAAGCATTGATCAACTCATACCTTGTTCTAATACTTATCTAATTAGGCTTTATAGGAATTGAACTCATGACCATTTAGTCAAAATTGCTCTAATACCATGCCCAGGAACAAAATCCTCCTAGCAAATTATACTGTCATGTGAAAGACTAAGAATAGGTTTAAGAGGTGTCTGTTTTGCACCTAAGCTTGCAACTTGGTTATGCTTGTTGATATGAACAAAGTGATTTCTAATCAATGTCATCAGAAATGCTGAACTTCATGGTAATTTATGAAGAAAAGGAAAGCCAGCAGATCGAGATCAATAAAGAAGAATCTTGTTGAAATATGAGGAGGGTAATAGAAATATTATCTTGGAATGGGTTATAGCATAACCACCAGAATCAGAGGCACAATTTGAAATCTGAGAATGCGATGATGTACTATTGTGAACAGTGTGCAGTTTACGCATTTATTTTATTTTATTTTATTTTTTGGGAAAAAGTGTCAGTTATAATTGTTGGGTGCTCAGGAAACCAAGGTAGAGGTGTTAATCAGAAGGGTCATCTGTTTCATTAACTGAATTCTTTGGGTGCTGCAAGGGAGACAACAGGAGAGATGGTTGTCATGCTAAATCAAATTTAATATGTTTGCAGGGGTACCGCTCAGGTTCTATTCTATTGAAAAGGCAGAAAAGGGTGAACTTTAAATGATTCTAAGTATTTTCTCCTTGAATTAAAACTTCAAAGAACACTTGGGAAAAGAAGAAGAAACATATCAAGAGATAAATAAAAGTAAAGAAGAGTAGTAGCCCTACTTTAAAAATAATAATAATAAAACCTTTGTTTAGACAAGTACAAACTGTTAAAACAAAACTTTCCTAAGCAGTTGTAATCTTTAGCAAAGAAGACAAAATAGAAGGCAGAATTAGAAATGACACCTCGAGAAATCTCAATTCAACAAAACCCCAGAACAGATCTAAGTTAAACTCAATATCAAGCGATAAATTTTTCTGCACATCAATTTAAAAAAAAAAAATGATCAAATAGCCAGCAGAACACAGAGCACAAGATATCAGATCCACTACCAAAGGAAGGTTTTGGAGATATAGAAGACAGCAAAAGCCGAGAGTCCTCCGAAGTGGGCCAATGAACTAGAAGGCTACGTCTCCCAAATGCATCCCGGCCAAACCAAAGGGTTCTTGAAGTATTCTGTGCATGACAGAAACCTTAACACCAGAAATAAGATTTTATCAAGTATATATAACTTGCAGAACCGTGAGAGAAATGCACTGCTCAAATGACAGATACCTGCCAATATATGATAGCCCATGGCCCCTTAAGTGATGAGAGAAGTTCTGGAATTGGTTTTCCATCACAGGTACTTATATCCCTATGGGAGTAACAGCAGCAACAGTTTCCCAAAGTCTGCATGAGAATTTCAGCATCATTGCTGTCACTGCTGATTTGAAGTCCTCCATATATTTCACCTTGGAAACAGACAACAAACCAGATAGCAATAAGAAGAACAACAAGGTTACACTTGATAAGCAGAAACAAAATAAGAATCCTATAATATAGACATCCCAATAAAATATGATTAAAGCGAGGGGAAGGAAAACGGAGAAACTCAATACATTGCAAGGAATCCTTAAGGTAATAGGCAAAAGAGGCACCATTATCGTCAAGATAAATTTAAAACATTTCTAATAGAACTTCAAGACTGAAGAAAGAGCAATGTCACTGAGCTGGCATCCTAGTTTTTCCTAGTTAAGATAGACAAATTTCATCCCCATGCTGGAGCCCTTCAAACATAAATTGTGCATGATCAGGCCACCTTACCATTATAAATGAGGATGTTCCCAGATGCATCCGCCAGCGGCTGCATAACAGGATTTACTCCCCTCAACTGTAAAACAGCACTGGTGAAGAGCATCTCTGCATATGATTTACATATAGGGAATCCATTTTCTCCATTTGCAGATAATCTGCAATCATGAACCTCTGAACAAAATTTGATGCAGAACTTTTGGTCATCTGTTTCCTCATCCCCCACATTCGAAGAAAGCAAGTCCCGGTCATTTACAGAAGCTTGAGTTTTCAATTCTAGGAAGACCCCTCGGCTGCCCAAGCTGTCAGGACCCCTTCTCCTTAGAGCAGCATTCAAGTCATCAGTCGTAAAAACACACTGTAGTTTCAACGAGCATTAATCATCAAACTCAGGCAATTTTCTTCAAACAGATAACAGGAAAGGTAAAATCACCGACCATCAGGTTTGATTGAGATCAAAAGCCATCCATTTGCATCAGAAGTGGCGGCACATTTTATATTTAATATACAAAACTTCAACAAGAGTTCTAAACTATCACTCGGCATCATAAGCTTCATTGTGAACATCGATACCTTTCTCTCATTTCATTTCACTTTACTGGTCGCACGTAACTTTGAATCGTTAGCAAGCCTTCATGTTTAATACGCATTCCAATTTAACTGGTTTCGTCAAATTCGAACCTGACCTTTTAAAGTGTGTGTATAAAAATTGGCAATTTCATTCACCATCCAATGTTGTGAATGCACGATTCCTTCTCTGTACTCTGTATAAAGGTGGACTTTCATTTAAATATTCAAAAGAAACGAGACATGAGTTTTACAAAGAGATTTTCTGTACTCTGTACTCTGTGTCACAATAATAAACTCACAATCAAAGCAATTAATGAAATGCAATCCAAAAAAGAAAAGTAACGAAAACATGCCGACAATCAATCACAAAAAGATGTCGTATCTACTTGGAAACCGATAAATCTGCTACTCCGATAATCAACTCATAAGAAATGAAAAGCCAAGAAAACTTTGTTTCTTCTCTCTGTTTCTTCGGGTTTTTGTGAGGGTTTCGTTAGTTTTGGAGAGATGGGACTTACTTGCTCAACTTTATCAGTCGGTGAGACTTCTTCGCAGCTAATGGAGGTTGAATTAATTCGAATGCCGGCGACAACCAATGCGATTCCACACATCTTCCGCTCTCTCCCTCGGCCGCTAGCTGCGTAGCCAGAGACAACCAGCTAAAAGAAGGCTGTAATTGAAGTCAGTTGATGTTAGAATTAGGTATTTCGCCTTCTCTTACAACGCCGGCCTCCATAGCATAGTGGTAGTGCGTTCGCTTCGTAAGCGAAAGGTCGCGAGTTCGATCCTCGCTGGGGGCTCTCTCAAATTTAATTACTCAAGTGCTGGTTTTAAAACATATTAGTTAATTAGTTATTTATTTTTTTATTATATTTTTATTTAATT
>JAODPA010059834.1:0-11222 GCA_025585075.1 Nepenthes mirabilis
GAAAAATCACTTGGCGGGGAAAGAATGTCACTCAGCGCAAAATTTCCCGCTAATTGTCGACTCTCGATATTTACATATATGGCGAGATCCAATCTCATACCTACGATATTCGCCCTCCATTAGTTTCTCGCTGAGCGTTCGTCTGACGATGCCGACAATCGCCGACGGGATCACATCAGTAATCGTGGGCCAGAATGCCGTCAAGGAAGCAATCGCTGTGAAAATGGAGAACCCGGGGGATATAAAATCCGTTAACGTCCACACGCCGCCAAAACGAAAATTGAGATCTCATGCATCGACAGCAGCACAGGACAGTGCGATCTCTCCCCCGCCGTTGCAGAAGCCATCGCCGGCGAAATGGAAATCTCCTCGCCGGTGCTTCAATGGTAGCCCAAACTCTTCTTCAAACGTGAGTTAGGCTCTTCCACTCTCAAGTTTCATGTCTTGCTTGTATCTGCAAACTACAGTATAAACTGACATCGACAACTGATTTGGTAAACTAACAGGGACTCGGAAGAGAGTTTAACGATAAACCATCGACCTCGCGTGAATCTCCATTAAAGAAATCATGCGAGGTTTTATTTGCCAAATCGAAATGGAATCCGCGAGGTACATTGACTGAAACTGTCAGCGGACTTGAATTAATTTCTGCTATAGCTTTCATTAATTTATCGCAATGTACAATGACGATCTAATAAAATACATATAATCCGATGACAATCTATTTTGAACTATTTTTTAAACTATAGCAATTCTGAAAGTTTAATTTATTCAGTCTCAATTTTATAACCTAGAGATGTAAATTGAATAAATCTGGATCCCAGTGAATTAGTTCTGAATAGATTAGGTCCAAATTTAAAAAAAAAAAGATATTGAAATTCAATGAAAAATTAATGAACTTGATATTGTCTGTGTTAATTTAGTAAATATTATCTGTAGACTGTGAGCAAATGAGAGCTGTAAAGGAGGCATTGCACGTCTCGACAGCACAGTCCCGGTTAGTCTGTAGAGAAGATGAGTATTCTAGGGTTTTGGAGTTTTGCAAGTCGTGCATGAAACTAGCGAAATCTGGGAGTTTATATATATGCGGATGTCCAGGGACTGGAAAGACTATGATTATGGAAAAAGTCAAGCTGTCAATGGCAGACTGGGGAAAGGAGGTAAAGCAAAAATCAAATACTGCATTTTCTACTATCCAGTTCGTGCTGTCTTCTGACTCCTCTGATTGAAGCTTGTGTTGCGTTCAAATTCTTTTATGATTGTTACATTCAGTAATTTAGTTGGGTTAACAATTCACATTACTACTGTACATGTTAAAACTCTGCATTCGGAAACCAATGGTGCGTCAATTGCTTCTCTGAGGATATTTTAGCAATTCATTTGTACGTTTGCGATGAACTTATATTTCATTCCTTCGGTGTACACGTTGATCTAGTCCGGATTACAGTTTGGCATGTCTGATTAATGTTCTCCTGTAAAGGAATCTTCTGTGCTCCTTGTGAGCTGAAGTATGCATTTTTTTAGTGGAAAAACAAAAAAAATACTGCGATGTTCACTCTTGGCTTTTCTTATTCTGGAGGAATTAAGTGCTGAGTTAGGCATTCTGTTTTTCAAGTTCTGCTCCCTGTGGAGTTGGTTATCTTCTTGATTATGTTGATTAAATTTCTTCCCACTGCCAATCAATAGGAGTGAAGAGGAGCACTTGATACAGCAAAGAATAATGTTGCCCTATAAGATGCTTCCATTTTCCCAAATTTCTGTGCTCCCCAATCCCATTGATAAAACTAATGATGTTGCATATAATGCATATGATTTGTGAAATGCATATGATTTGGCTACCTAACTGAATTCATTAACTAAATTTGGCTGCCCAATTCATGAACTTGGCTTCATATGAGGTTATGACCTCATTGTAAGATTGGAATCGATTTGTCTTATCTCTATTGCATATTGTTATCGTTTTATTTACTGGAAACAAACTTTTCATTCTGCATATGCATCTTAATCACTTTTATATGGATAAATTTGTTCTTCAGTCCGTGCTCATGTTTTGGAATTGTCTTACTTGATCAGGCCAGTGTTCAGCAACCAGATGTGTTATCCATGAATTGCACATCTCTCACAAACCCCTCTGAAGTTTTCTGTAAGGTATGATAAGTAAAGCATACAAATAATTAATGGACAACAAACCTAGGGGTAAATGTTGTTTGCTTCTGCAGATAGTCCAGAAAATCCAACCACAGAAGAATATCAATGGCTCAATTGCGGCTCTAAATTATATTCAGAATCTATATTCTGGAGATGGGCGGTCATCTAGCAGGAAGATGCTGTAAGAATTATATCTTCACCACTACATGCTGGTATCTCAACACTTGCCAGAAGAAACATGTGGTGCTGAGAGTTAGATTTTACAAGATTTAACGCAGAATCTGATTAATTTATCTGAAACATTTTCATTGTTAGCTAATTAAACATGTTTCTTATGATCATTATGTTCAACTTATTATCCCTATCAGGCTTTTGATAATTGATGAACTTGATTACTTAATCACGAAAGACTGTTCCGTGCTCCATGAGTTATTTATGCTTACTACTCTGCCGTTCTCGAGATGTGTTTTAATAGGTAAGAAATAGCTATATTTGTATCGAGAGCCTCTTGTCCATTCTTATCAAGAAGTTTCTCATGCATTCTGTGCTCTTTCAGGCATAGCAAATAGAATAGACCTGGCTAATCGTTTTCTTCCAAGACTGGAGTCATTGAACTGTGAGCTCTTTACTCCATAAGATGACTCTTACGTTGCTCAATCTTATTTCAGTTTAACTTCTACAAAATATTCCACTAGACTTTCTGTCCGATATAAAGCAGTATCCACATGGAAATTGCCCTTTTTCTGTTTTTTGCTTTCTTCTCTTAGAAGCTTCTATGCCCAATTTTCAGGTGGCGTGATGCCACTTGGAGGTGATATTGTGACAAAGTATGTTGACATTAAGCAACTAAAAGTAAAGAGCATTACTTGATTGACTTTAACAACTTCTTTATTTAATTCTCTTCTTGTTGCTGGGGTGGTCTAATGAATGAGGCTTTTGATATTGTGTCCTTTTTAGAGGGTTAGAAATAGAAAGCCTTATCATATTACTGCAGAGAGATTGTTTCCTTGACTTAAACCTATTTAGCTGCCTTGATTTTTGTTAAGGACTTCGATTTTCCCATATTTGATGCATGCTTGCTTGTCTACCTTTCCATAGATTTAAATTACACTCCCCTTTATATACATAACAGAAGTCATAACGAAAGCAGGCTTCTCTATAACAGCAACTTCTTGCATACTGACTACTATTGATTTCTTGCACCAGGCAAGCCAACAGTGTTAACATTTCACACTTACTCGAAAGATCAGATTTTGAAGATTCTTCAAGAAAGGCTTCTGGTAAAATAATGTTTCTATCTGGATGGCTGTTAATTTAATCCACATTCCACCAGCTGTTTTTGATAACCATGATATGTTGCTAGTGCTATTGACACTTACTTTTAGAAGTTGTTGAAGCACCTCAGAAATGGGAACTAGTTGATTGGGACATACTGCTTTTGAATTGGCACAAAGGTAATCAAAGTGTTTTTGACATGCAACTTAATGTTTCCAAGCAGGCACTTCCTTACACAGTATTTCAACCGCAGGCCTTGGAGCTATGTGCCAGAGTGAGTATTGATTATCTAATTTCTTTCTCTCTTTCCCCTTTCTGATACCTCATCCTTGTTGCTTTATGCATAATATATTACAGTAGTAATAAAATCATGAAAAAAATGATGTCTTATAGCATCGAGTTACTTCTATTCCTGTAGTTGTCAAGGTGAGGGTAAAAGGCTGCTGAAGTTGGCATGATCTTGTTGTTCAAGGGAACTCAATTGGCTAAATTTTAGGTTCTTATGCTGTTTTTAGCACTCAAATCTGCACGCGTGGGTATTTTTCCTATGATCTGGACCATCCAATTGTAGAAGTGCACTCTAA
The DNA here is from genome assembly GCA_025585075.1 of Nepenthes mirabilis. Taxonomy (NCBI): domain Eukaryota; kingdom Viridiplantae; phylum Streptophyta; class Magnoliopsida; order Caryophyllales; family Nepenthaceae; genus Nepenthes; species Nepenthes mirabilis. Next base: position 4,008 of record JAODPA010059834.1, read on the forward strand.
TCCTCAGAGTCATCTAACGATTTATTAAACATTTAACAATTAATACAGTTGAAGGATTTTGAAACATGACACTTGCATCTACTATCTGTTTAGAAATTCAAAATTGTCATCAACCCTGAGGCTTTGCTACCATGGATCGTTTTGCTTTCTTACCATGGATCATTTTGCTTTCTGATCCAAAGTGTTTTAAGAGACTGGCATACCTTCCAATGACAGAAAGTTGCTGCTGCATCGGGTGATATGAGGAAAGCTCTTTGCATTTGCAGGTTTGTCATGTAGTGGGCTTATTTTAATACCAGCTTCAATATCTCAATGCTAGGCCAAAACTCCATTATTCTGCAGAGTTTGAATACCCAAACGATAAACTAGGATCTGAAACAACAATGGTGTGAGAACAAAATATAATGGCATTAATCAGATGACAACAGATTTAGTAAAGGGCTATCTCTTGAGCCCCCCCCCCCTCCCTTTTAGTGCTTCTGTGGCAAGTGAATCAGATTGTTTGATGTAAATATGTGACTGTTGCTTCACTAAAATTCTTCACTGTAGTGGAAGTTGACTAAAATATCTCATTGCTATAACAGTCTGGTTGGTTCATTAATATGCCACACTATAGCATAAGTTCACTAAAATAGGTATGGCCATCCTAATGATGCATTCATCATGCGCTATAATCTTATCAGTGGGCTGCTTTGCTTTAAATTTTGGAGATGACATTCATGAGGGAAAAAATACCCAATTATGTGATGTAAATATGACATAAATTCTTTCATGCCTTGCTTTAAATGCTTTCATGCTTTTGACGTTGAAACCATAAATTCCAATCTGACATTGATATTCTGATTCAGGAGTGCCATAGTGATCCTAGAAGCAGAGATAAAACAAAACATGAGTCATGTAAATATGTTGTCCGAGCAGAACATATCTTTTGATCTACAGGACGTTCCAGCTTCACAAGATTCAAAAGAAATTGACATTGTAAGTGCCCACTGTGGCATTGCATTACATGTGAGCTTCATCAGATTGAAGACGTAAATCTGCTTAGAATCATACTATTAAATCAATGCTTCTGTATTGAGCATACATTTTGATTGAATATGCAATAAATCTGGAGTAGAGGATCTAACCTCTTAGCTTTTGCTATCTGTTCTACTTTTCTTTCCTCCATATTTATTTGCCTACATGATATTATATTAGTTGGTTCTTTAACTTGCTATTCTATGATTAGATTGTGATTCAAGTGGTATCTAGAATATCTACCTCTGATATTGCCATTTAGCTTAAAGTTGCCCCAAATTCATACTTTCATATCTTGGTTTTCAGCTTATAGGTTTTTGTTTTCTCATCTAAAAAGTTCCTGTGGGAAGTCAGAGTTCTACACAATACTGCAGATTATCAAAATTTTCCCTTCAAAGTATTATGGTCCTTTTACATCCATGTTCACCGAATATGCTGAATTCTCCTTGTACCATCTAGCAGGTTCAAGTTGATCATATGGCTGCTGCTCTGTCAAATACGTATAGGTCCCCTACAGTGGAGACCATTCAATCTCTTCCTCAACATCAACAAGTATGTGCTTCTGTTTCTTTATTTGTGGACTTTGATGATGAATTTGTTATTCTTGTATATTTCGTACTCCCATATTGAGACATGATCATCTAGACATTCAGTTTTAAAACATACAGACTTTTGTTAGTGTTAATTTTTTTTTGTCCCAATAAAGAAGCAGCGTCCCCAGATGCCTCTCATTTTCTCTTGAATTGATAAAAACCACACTAAATCAAGCTAAACTATGAAGAAACCCATAAGATTATGATGTCCTGATTGAATCTCAAATAACGGAAATGGCTGCTTGTAAGTGTATATGTTCTCTTAAAGATTTCATAGGATATTTTACATTGCCATCCCACGATGCATGAATCATTCAAGATCTTCCTGGTTAACAGTCATTGTAAATGACTAGAAAATGCTTGTTAGTCTATCACATTCCACATGATAAATAACACAAGTCCAGGCCAAAATCCAAAATTCAGCAATTTTGGTATTGCAATTAGGTTCATTTATGAAAACTACTGTGATCTTTTATTCTAGTTTATTTTAAGACATATTATTTTTTCAACAGGATAGGATTGCCATTGAGGCGGCCCTATTTTTATCAAATTGAGATATCTTATAAGTATAGGTTTCTATATGCTTAAATATGGTAGGATATATGAATTTAATTGCATCTCTCCTCAGCCCTGACAGCTCCAATTTCCTCAAAATATTTTACACTTACTCAATTTCCTACTCTAATCTCTTCTGTCATCTGAGCCATGGTCGACTGTGTTAGTGTGCCTATACAAGTTTGAAATTCTAGCTACAATTTTGATTGATGAGACAACAACTCATCCAAGGGTGTCTCAAAATCAGTACTCTTTGGTCAAAGTGTGCAGGGTGGCACTTATGTTTGGCAATCCTCTCAAACAACCAAACCTACCAAACAGCAGCCCAGGTTCCTGTGCTGTCCGCCTACATTTCTCATGGCTCAGCAAGATCCATGGCAATATTTTATCTTTTATGAATTTGTGAGATTAGTAATAGTAAAATAATAAACAATCATATAATGAAATATCATATTTAAAATTCTGAAAGAAAAAGATCACGAGTAAAGGAGGAGAAATTTCACTATTTTTGAAAATAGGGTTACACAAGAGGCAGCTATAATCTCGTGTTTTGAAAGTTCACTCAAAATTTTAGAGCAAAATAAGATAAGTATATAGAATAAAATGATAGGTCTAAACATAATAGATCTATATTACCAGAATTTCAATTCAAAATTCACATCGTTCTACTGCAAACTATTTTGGTTGGGTTTTCAAATGGCTGGTCATACAAAATGAATACAGATCAAACTTAACATTATCAAATTGCTTATGTCAACAGATCATCCTTTGTTCTACAGTTAAGCTTTTTCGTGGGGGTAAAAAGGCCACAACTATTGGGGAGGTACATAACATACCACTTTCAGCTAGTAAGATTGGGAAGCACATTTGCAAACATATAACCTATTTCAGAGTTCATGCTCCCAATTGCAGCTAAATAAATCATACGAGGATATGTGCAAATCTTTGAAAATGAGGCCAGTTGGGATCTCAGAGCTATCAAGTATGTGCAGAGTACTAAGTGACCAGGTAATTTACGTTAGTCTTTCCCTGTTGAGCTTTGAATCCACATTTCCTCAGCAGGATAGTTAGGATGATTTAATATGCAGGGGCTTCTCAAGTTTGGTCAGTTTCAGAAAATCGAAAAAGTATCCCTGAAAGTCGATGTAATGGACATTACTTTTGCATTACAGGTTAGACCTTGACAAATTATGCACCATCATTATCCTATTTGAGCTTCAAATAATCTTCTTTCTTTTTTGCTTGTTGGTAGTGATTTATGTCTTGTTCCATTTGTATGGATCAGGGAGTCCGTTTTTTCAGGAGCTGTCTTCAATAATCGGAGTCTTTCAGCCTCATTTCTCTCTAACATTCCAGTCATTCTGATTTTCTTCCTCGCTGTTGTAGTACCAAAGGTAACTATTTTGGGGAAAAAAGCTGTTTGTAGCTTATGTTAATAGTCTTAAAAGCTTTTTTTTTTTATTTGAAAGAAAAATTCTAAATTGAAATTTGTTGAATACACAGTAATTTATAGAGACCCTAATTAGATTTGTAGAAGGTTTTCTAACGAAGAAAATTCACTTGCTTTTGTTTTTTTCCTTAAGAAGATGTTTTCATAGCAATAATACCAGATAGACCTTAGAATTGTCAATTATACATTGTCACTGTTTTAATATTGGGTGGTAAGTTGGTTTTGAGTTCTGAGTTACCGGCCAACTCATCAGGTAGTTGTTAGGGTTCTATTTTTGATTTCTTCAAACTCTCAACAACGAAGATTTTATTTTGGTAACATGAATGGCTATCACTATAAATTTAGTTTAATATTTTTTAATGTGTTATAGTTCTAGTCATTTAAATTATTATGATGAAATTCTCACCATAGATAAAAAAAAAAAATATAGGATCACCTTAACAGAGCTCTATTTGTTGATGTATTGTTCACCTTTGAAGAAGTCCAATTGTGATATACGTTTCATACGATTTTGTCTCTAGATTTTCAATCTTCTAAGCAGTTGATTATTTTCCAATCCACTTCTATCAAGCCATGCAGTGCTTTTCATTTGAAGTACCATTAAATATGATGCTGATGCCAGATCCTTACAAAAGCTCAATGCAGGTGGAAGGCCCAGAAGGAAATCAGCCTGACAGTAGGGCAAACGACGTCGTCACCATGATAGACTAATCAATTTGTTACAGTTGCAATAAAGAAGGAAGAAGGAAAATTTTGAATGAAAGGAAAGGGAAGCATGGGGGAGGTGGTGATGATCTTCAAATAGCATCTCCAAGAAGATTATGAAAAATAGGTACACATCTTTTCATTTTTCTGGTTTTTTAAGATATTATATTTTTTCAGATTAATTTTTTTTTGCAAGATTTCTATTGTTCATGCAAACTAGAAATTACACACGGCAGATGATTGATCAGAAAGTGAGATTATTTTCTATTTTGTTTCATTCAAGAGATTTTATTCCCATCACTAAGTCAACCGCCACTCTCCAATTCTACCGCCGCGGCATTTAGCAAAACCAGCCCTTGTGATTTGTAGAACCACCCATTGAGTTAACGTGTACGCTTTTTAATGTAGAATATCTATTACATGGTATCCTCGATATTCTCGTTTTTATTTATTATTGACGTTGTCTTAAAGTCAAGAAGTTTTATTATTTTTAAAAATATGATCGCAAGAATTAGTGATATCTAAAGCTTTAGCAAAGCTATAGAATGCAACATTGAATTTATGAAAAAATTGACAGCCCCGGCTTTTTAATATGAACCGCTTTTTAACTATCATTACTAATTTCTATTCAAAATTGATATTAAATTATATTGTGAATGTTTCAGGTTAATCCTTCCGGTGGGTTAGTCCTATAAGCATATTTTCGATTACAATTAACCAAGGTATAAAAATTTAAATTGTAAAATAATATATTTTTTTCTTGAGTGAAAAAGTAATAGAGTGATTTAATATACTAAGTATTATGTATCGTAAGCTTTGGTAAAAAATGGATATAATTTTATATTTCTGTTAGAGAGAGATTATTTTTATTGTTTATTGCTTAAATCACGCATCATAATGGGGAAATATATATCAAGGTTTACCCTGTAAGATGATTATTTTTAGATATGGTAAATGACTTGTTCCTCCTCTTATATCGAATATTCAACTTAATCCCTAACTTATATTATGGCATTTTAAATTAGATTTTTTTTTCATAATCTATATTTACAATCTCTCAATATGATTTTTAAAATAAGGCCTGCCGAATAGATTTTGGGTTTTAGGGATATAAATTGTGTAATATTAGTTTGCGAAGTGAATCTAAAACCTCAATTTTTAAATATAAGATGATCCTTGGGTGTTACATAGCTAAGTCCACATTTCTTATAATATATTTAGTTAAAACAAAATGATCAGAAAAAAAAATTTTAAATTTTGATTATAAATATTTTGATTAATATTTTTTAGCCATTTTTAAAATAATATTAGGTAATGAGAAGTTCATTGTCAACCTATTTTTTATGCGGTTTGATAACATATATGAATAATAAAATATCATGGTATTAAANAAAATATTTTATATTTTTGAAGTATTATTTTCATTAATATAATATTTTGGCGATACAGACCATCACTCGGCGCATCGCCGAATGATTTGATTGAATCCCGAGCGCAACGGCTATCTCACCGATCATTGCAACTGCAACAAGAAGTGGCACCACCGGTGATTTATCCCTAAGCAGGGCAAGCTCATTGCTGCGAGTACTCCTCAACAATCGCTTCGCTTTTCAGTTCTCTAATAGGCAATCCTATAAGTGCTCCATACCCGATTCCAAGGAAGAGTAGGAGTGGATCACTGGATCAACTCCATTTGACGGTTATAGTTTCAGTAGTCACACTCTGTGTTCGATTTCGAGGTCGCCAACTATGGTGGTGTTAGATGGTGATTTTCCTTTCCTTTGCCTTTTGTTTGAAATCTTTTATTCTCTCTCTCCGTGTGATTATGCTTAATTGTATAGAAATTTTACAGTGACGGAGTAATGAGAAGCTTCCACTTCTCTCATATTGTTGTCGTTTCGGTGAAATGTGCATGTGTGATAGTAGCAGAAATTTTTAGGGTTTTCAGGCATAATTCTAATACTGTTCGGTTTGATCATTTGGATGAGATCTTGATTGAGCTCACCGTGATTTGTCACGACCCAGGAACACAATATTCGCAGGTCAAAATAAAATCAATAATTTATATTCTATTAATCATAATAACCCAACCCGAGTGTGACAATCATACACATGTAGGACTCAATATAAATAAAATCCGCACAAGATCTCATCGGATAAGAATCCGGACAAACATAATATACGACCTGCTAACCATGATCGCAAGGGAGGTATCCAAATTTACAACAGCTCATCCACATAATACTATAACTTTAATATTTTACATACAATGATCAAGGCCATCATCCGGCCAGAACTAATAACCATAACACATCCTCGAGATCAGAAATATACCAACTATAATATCTCCACTCGCCAGAAGGAATATCCGAGCCCGATCACGTCCGAGCTCCTGCAAGCATATCCACGCCACTAGTCTGAAGGGATAAAACATGAAAACGTGAGCCTAGAGCTCAGCAAGTATCAAGAATCGTATAAAACGGTACACATAAATCAGAAGCAGGGATATCGCATAGCAATCACGTAAAATAAAACACTATGTCCGCGAAATCCCTAAAAATCGAGGGAATGTCTCGTACTAAATCGTCGTCCGTAATAACTCGTCCAATCGGGACAAAATCATATAAAACACGATCCGGTAAAATCTCGTAGACGATATTATATCATATGATCCGAGATCACATTACATAATCGCGACCGTCACTACATCCGCGTGGGACACATGCCGTCGTCCGGATTTAAAACTCATAATGCAGAAATCAAGAGAAAACTGCCGGAACTAAAACATAAATCAAAACACGTTCCGAGTTTATCACATCAGCACGTACGAGACATTCCTATCGCCCATCCGTGGGCCAAACCACGTATCTCAAATCACAATACACCCAAATACGT
>JAODPA010059845.1:0-11221 GCA_025585075.1 Nepenthes mirabilis
GCTTATAGTGGGTTGACTCAAAAAAGAGAAACGGCCCAAATTCATAATAGCACATATATGTGCTTGGACGGTCAACGTCAGCTGTTGACCGGACGAAAGGCCAATGAGATCGGCCAAACTTGACATTAGGGTGGATAACTGGCCCCAAAAGATGGTCAATATTTATGTTGATTGAAAGTGCAATAATAGGCGGGCCTAAAAGCAAGCCTCATGTGGGCCAAGCCCTGTTTGGCTCACACTTCTATCCACGACCAACAACGATCTTTTTTTCTGAATTCATGCTCTCCCAGAAGGTAATCTCTATTGTAACGGTCATCAGTAGATTCAGTGCACATTCTATGAAGAAAGTGTCAGATTCTCTTTGTATCTGTAATAAACCTTAACGGTTACAAAACGTAGAAGGAAGGCATCAATCCAAGGAGCCATTACCGCCATTAAAGCTCCACGCTAGGAAAGGAAGCAATCCTAATAGAGTACGGGAATCAAACTTTCCTACTTAACGAAGGCCGCCGAGTATCTAAGTTATGAAAGCCCATGGAGTCTTTAACCAATGGCATGTTCTCTTTTCTACTAAAAAACACTATCATAAGCTTAAGCAACGTTCTCGTAACTCTGAAAACTTCCACGCTTACAAAACACCAACTCTCTTTGTCACTATGTCCCCTGTGACCATAGTGCCGAGAACCAACGCTTCTCACGAGCTGCAAAAAGCCTCTCACACAAGAGCAAATCCCCATCACAAATACTCTTTACATTCTTGTTTCTTTCATTTCGCATTTACCTTCTTGATTCGAAAGTTATTTATTGACTTGAGCGTTGGAATATTTTTGGTAGAATAACCTGCCACTATCACTTGACTTCTTATTTGTTGTAGTGGTGTGTAGGATTCAAGCTCAGTGAATGGAGTCGGATTCAAACGATCAAATTGATCCGAACCTATTCAAAACTTAGATGCAGGACGCATAATTGGCGCCATCTGTGGGAAAGCTTGTAAAAAGCCAAACACTTTTCTCAGATACCTTTATCAGCTTCACCTTCTATGCCAACGTTATCAACCAGAATGGTGAACACGATAGCACAAGCTAGCGAGCCTGTCAGGGATATGACCTCGTCCGACCTGGACCATGCTGCTAGTACCATAGTTAATGGGACGATCAACGGGGTGTCCGCACCCTTCTTTCAAAATCTGGTGGAGCATATGTAGAATACGAACAAGATACTCTAAATACTCTGCTCCCGCCAGGATTCAGTGCACACGTAGATTCAGTGCACGCACAGCAGGGGGCTCTGCTAGCAGCAGTCTTTGCACTGGCCTCCAGGAGAAGAGGCTAGAGGAAGAAAAGACTAGCCAAGAAATCCAGAAGGCCGGCCAACATTCAGACACTAGAATCCTCACGCGCCCAAAGCCGGCCAAGGCTTGAAGAGTAATCGACCAGCTTGACTCCGGAAGAAAGTCTAGAGCGAAGGAATCCCCGATACTCTTCGGTGGAGACCAGGATCTAGGCTCAGGAGGGAGCCTCCTGGGTCGTTAGATCCACTGGTGGCAGTAACCAGCCGACTACTGGTCATGCCAGAGAAAGAACGGAGTTGAGAACTTATGTTAACTCCAAAAGATCGACCAACGCCGCTAGGGCCGATCCAAGATTGGAAAAGATCTGAAACCGCGTATTCAAGGATGACAAACACATTATCAATCTGGACAGGTCTCCTTTCACAATAGAGATCTTGAACCGTTTGATATCAGCAAAGTTCATGATGCCACCCCTTGACTCATACGATGGGAGCGCTGATCTAATGGATCACCTCGATCATTTCTACAACCATCTGAGTCTACAAGGATTAGTGGACGCAACGATGTGCCGCTCTTTCCCACTTACCTTGAAAGGGGATGCTTGCATATGGTTCCATCACCTCCTCTCAAATTCGATCAGGAGCTTTAGGGAGCTAAATGACCTCTTCTTGGCATAATATGTCTCCAACCATCAAAAAGAGAAGCAGCCTTGGCACCTCTCCTACATCAAGTATAAGTAAGGAGAGAATCCGCAGAAGTTTCTGAATTGCTTCGTGGCGAAAGCTAGATAGATTCCCAGGCTTACAGAGGAGATAAAATTTGGCAGTTTCATCTTCGCGCTGACATACGGGGACTTCTTTAAACACCTGACGCACAAGAATCGACAAACCTTCTGAGAGGCGGAGTCTGTTACCCGAGCCTACGCATTAGCAAAGGAAGCTAACGAGGCTAAGCATCTTGAGCAGACTAACAACCTCGCCCATTTCTGGGTGAAGAAAAGAGGAAGTACAACTGCGGCGAGCACTTCTACAGGAACACCATAGGATTGGACCACTAGAGCAAAGGGACTACTAGCCAATCAACCTGATGCCCCTGAGTGAGACTCGTTCGAACGTCCTCATACAGATCCGTGGAAAGAAGATTCTTAAGTGGCCAAAATCACTTTAGAAAGCGAAGGGAGAAAATCCGGTTAAGTACTGTAATTTTTATCGATCTCTTGGACACTCCATGAAAGATTGTAAGGCTCTTCAGTGGGAAATCAAAGAGTTGATTTAGAGAGGTCACCTTACTAAGTTCATCAAGAACCCTGGCAAGAGCTCTGGCACAGCAGGCAAAGAAGGTCCAGCGCCTTCCCCTCCATGGAATCGGGTCACAATAGGAGTGGTCAATATGATTACAACTCGGCTGGCTATGACTCCAACGGACCGCAAGGAGTCGCAGACTGGGAGGAAGAAATAACACACTATAGACAATGTCATTAGCTTTAGCGACGATGACTCAGAACATGTAATCTCCCCCCATGCAGATCCCATTGTTGTATCCACGCTCGTTTCGTACGGTAGTATCGACAATCAACTGAAACGAGTATTTATCGATAATTGAAGTTCGTGTGATTTGCTTTATCTTGACGCGTTCTTTAAATTTGGTTTAAAAAAGAGCCGGTTTAAACCTGCTGAAGGCCCGTTGTACGGCCTCGACAATGAGCCGGTGCCTGTCCAAGGAACAGTCCAGTTGGAGGTCACCTTAGGCACGTACCCAAGGACAGCGATCGTACACTCACATTCTAAGTAGTTGACCTACCCTCTGTCTACAATGCAATACTAGGTCAACCATGCCTAACAATGTTTGAAGTTATTGCCTCGATATCGCACCTCAAGATGAAATTCCCAATGGTATGCGGTGTGGGCGAGATGCTTGGTGACCAAGTCACCGGACGAAAGTATTATATGTCACAGATCACTCCCGCGGCAGCACCAGGTCGGCAGGAGAACTCGACCATAGAGATGAAATAACTTTGCAGCGAGTATAGTCTGGTAAGGCAACCAATCTAATCCCACTAAACCCGGATGACCCGAAAAAGTGCGTGCAGATCGACGGCTCGCTTATTAGTACACTGTGCGACATGTTGGTAACATTCGTGCGACAGAACACTGACATCTTCGCATGGATGCCTGCTAACATGCCTAGGATTCTGGTTGGAGTAATGGTCCATAAATTTAGCATCGATCCCAACCGCAAATCCGTCAAGTAGAAGCGGAGAAACCACACCGTGGAGAATTTGGTCGCCATCCGAGAGAAAGTGAACAACCTGTGGTCGCCAGCTTCATCAGAGAGGTCTAATACCTGAATTGGCTCTCCAACGTCATTTTGGTAAAGAAAAGTTACAAGAAATGGCAAATGTGTGTCAACTTTACTGACGTTAACAAAGCCTACCCTAAAGATAGCTTCCCTTTACGCAATATCGACCCATTGGTGGACTCCACATCTAGACACGAGTTGTTGAGTATCATGGACGTGTACTCGGGTCACAACCAGATCCGAATGAGCCTAGAGGACGAAGAGCACACCTCATTCATGACGGACCAAGACACTTATTGTTAGAAGGTCATACATTTTAGTCTAAAGAACGCAGGTACCACTTACCAACGACTCGTGAATAAGATGTCCAAGAAGCAAATCGGTTGCAACATGGAGGTTTACGTTGACGACATGCTCATCAAGAGTAGGACCACAAATGACCATATTTGCGTTCTGGATGAATCCTTCGAGGTGCTCCACGTATATCAATTGAAACTAAATCCATCTAAGTGCATCTTCAGAATGTCATCAGGGAAGTTCTTAGGTTTCATTGTCTCTAAATGAGGAATCGAGGTAAACTCGAAGAAAATCAAGGCCCTCGCAGACATGGCCCCACCGTAGAGTATCAAAGATGTCCAGCGGTTAACTGGACGACTGGCAGCCTTGTCCCCTGACATATTGTCCTGCTTCTTAGCTAAGTCAAGGGACAAGTGCTAGCCTTTCTTTAAGACTCTAAGGAGGACGAAAGCACACGAGTTCCAACGGATAGCAGAGTGCAGGCAGCCTTCGATGAGTTGAAACAGTATCTGGCCAATCCGTCATTATTAACGTTACCCAAGGACGGAGAAGAGTTATACCTTTACCTAACGGTCCCAGAGGCGATCCTAAGTTCTGTCCTCGTACACCAGGACTCTGACACTCAATGACGAGTCTATTACGTGAGCAAGACGTTGATCGGCCCAGAGATGCATTACCCACGCGCGAAAAAGTTAGCTTTGGCTATTGTTTTCTTTGCCCAAAAATTGAGACCTTACTTCCAAGCTCATCACGTGATTATTCTCACCGTCCAACTTCTGAAGAGTATTCTCTAGAAACCTGACGTTTCTGAACGGCTGATAAAGTGGGCTATCAAATTAGGAGAGTTCAATATCGAATTTTGGCCCAGACCGGCTAGTAAAATGTAGGCTCTAGCCGATTTTATCATCGAGACCACGACACCAATTCTCGAAAAATAACCCACTAAGGATTTAGGACGGCACGAGGAAGAACCGAAATGGATCTTCAACATAAACGGATTGTCTACAGATTCAAACAGCAGTGCCGGGGTGGTCCTTAGGACCCTTGACGGGTTTGAGGTAAAGTAATCCTTTAGACTTGACTTTTCGGCTACCAACAACGTTGTCGTGTACAAAGCCCTGTTAGTCGGGTTAAGACCGGCCAAAGAATACTCAGCTAAGAAAATGACTGTCTACAGCGACATTGAACTAGTTGTAAACTAAGTTAACGGGAGTTTCGAGGTAAGCAACCCACACCTAGCCAAATGCTTGGCCAAGGTGAAGCAAGCTGCCCGAGATTTGATAGGCTAATCTTGGTCCACGTTCCTAGAACTGAGAATTAGAACGTCGACCAACTGGCAAGAGCGGCGGCAGTCAAAAATTCAGAATAGTACTCTAGGGACATGCGGGAGATTCTGAGCGCTCCCAACACAGAGGAATAATAAATAACGTAGATCTCCAGAGCAGAAAATTGGATGACACCATACCGAAAATACCTAGCTGACAGAGCATTCCCAAAAGACATGATTGAAGCCAAGTGGATCAAGAAGACGGCCGGTTGGTACACTGTAGTCGATGGACAGCTATATTGCCGTGGCTACTTGACTCTGTACCTCCGGTGCCTCACCTCCGAGGAGGTTGACTACACATTGGGCAAAGTCCACAATAGGATATGCGGATCGTACATCGGCGGTAAGAACTTAGCGTTCAAGATTATACGACAGGGTTATTACTGGCCAACAATGAAGAAGGATGTACTTGAGTTCGAAAATAAGTGTGGGAACTGCTAGCTTCACGGTAATCTTCACCACTAGCCATCCGCCGAGTTGAAATCCCTCCAGGCTCCTTGGCCTGTCACGCAATAGAGGCTTGACATTCTCGGCCTGTTTTCCATTGTAACGGGTCAAAGGAAGTTTATTATCACAGATATCGACTACTTTACCAAGTGGGTCAAAGCTATCCTGCTGACCAAGATCACAGAGCACAATGCTCTTGAATTCGTCCGCCAGATTATAGTAAGCAAATTCGGCATTCCCGATGTCATTGTGACTGATAATAGAACCCAATTCTCAGAAAAACGTTTCACCAAGTATTGTACCAACCTAAATATCAGGTTGGCCCACATTTTAGTAGCATATCCTCAAATGAATGGACAGGCAGAAGTCACAAACCGCACGCTACTCCATGGTCTTAAAACTAAGTTAGAAGACGCAAGGGGCTCTTGGGTGGACGATTTACCCTTCGTCCTTTGCTCTTACCGAACTACTCCAAAGAAACCAACTCACGAGATGCCCTTTAGTTTCTGTTACGGGACTAAAGTAGTATCCCGGTTGAAATCAGGCTTCTAAATCTTGGGTTTAATCCTTTAACCAGTAAGGTAACTCTCAGAAAATTGGAGAACACCTAAATTTGTTAGAGGAAGCCCGCGACACTGTCAGGATGTGGACTGTGGCCTACCAACAAAGAATCGCTCGCTATTACAATAAGAAGGTAAAAGTATGACAGTTTGACGTTGTGAACCTGGTCTTACAAAGTATCGAGGCTACAGGTAAGATTGTCAACCAGAATAAACTTTTTTTAAATTGGGAAGGGCATTTCCCAATCTCCGCCGCCCTACGGAATGGAGCATGTAAACTTCAGACCTAGGACAACAAGTTGGTTCAATGGACGTGGAACGCAATCCACCTCAAACGCTACTTCCAGTAAAGGTCTAGGTAAGTCATCCATGTGTATACTTGTAATCGTAAGTGCACGCTGTTCCCAATCAATAAAAAAAGTATTTTTCCATGAGTATTGTGTTATTTTTTATTTCTTTCCTTGTTCTATATTTGTGTGTGCATATCTATATGTTTTCTTTATTGTAGGACTAAATGACCTAGACTGTCCCTAAATCATACGGATTGTTATCCGCTCGTTACTAAACTCCGGTCATCCGTGTGGCCCATAAGTGATCGAATTTAAACCCCGGTCATTCAGGTAGCCCGTGAGCAGTCATATTTAAACCCCGGTCATCGAGCGGCCAATGAGTGGTCGTATTAAAGCTCTGATCATCCGCGCAGTTCATGAGTGGTCGTATTCAAACCTCAATCATCCAGACGGCCCATAAGTGGTCGTATCTAAATGTTGGTCATCCAAGTGACTTGTTCGCGGTCAAAATCTTGGGGAGCTCAAGCAGCACACGTGGCAATCTCCTTTGTAAGGAGATAACATAATCAATCAGCGACGGTCGAAAGGAGCAAGTCACTCCTCCCAAAAGCTGGCTGCCCAAGTCAACACTTGGGCAGCACCACCATGCTTTTCTCACACATGAGTATGGACCGATCATCAAGATCTGCCTTGATGTCTTCTCAAGGACTCAAGACTTTAAAAAAGTGCTAATAACACTTCAAGTAAAAGCAGACAACCAACTTGCATGCAATACACCAAGTTGGATGGCCAATACGACAACGGGTAATTTGACAGCAGTGATAATGGCAGAGACGTCCAACATCGATAAAACAGTTATTTTATTATTTACAATATATTTACATCAACACACCAAAGAAAGTGAGGAGTGCAAAAACTTATGGAGGAGCGGGACTCCCAGGAGGAGGTGGAGGCGGCCCTTGACCACTCCGGGGCCCCCCCACAAGGCTCTCACGACGCTGGGCAGACCAGTTCATCGGGTCAAGATACTTAACAGGAAAACTGGGGTCCACCAGCTTGGCAATGCACCGGCTAATATTGACCCCCTCCTATAACTGTGCCAACAACATGTTTGAGACCTTGTGAAACAAATGCGAGTACTCAACTCGTTTTCCAATGTAGTCATCTGCCCCGCGAGCTGATCAATGCGCCGCATAACCCGATCAACCTCTTCTTTCAGGCTAATGTTCTCCTCTTTCAGCTTATCATTCTCCTCCACCAAGTCGGTCACCACAGCTCCTCTCAAGTTGGTGTTCTCCTCTTTTAGCCTTGTATTCTCCACTTTCAGGCCAACTAGCACATACTTTAGGGCGACTACATCCTTCCAGTGCTCTGCCTTCAACAGCTCCAACTCCTCATCAAGCCTGGTGATCTCCTTGTTCCGGTCAGATATCACAAGGTCTTGTTGGCTAAATGCCTTAATAACGACACCGAAAACTTTATCCGCCTGCAAAAAAAAAGAAGCCAAGAATCAACAACGAATGCGAAAAGGGGAAGGAAAGTTGCGAAGGTCTACCTGCCCGACTCGACGTTTCGGCCTCACTAGCCTGCTATGAGACCTAGGCATTGGCGCCGGAGGACTAGAAACAGGAACTTTATGAACAGGAACATCAGTGGCCTCCACCACGGACTCCTCTAGCAACTCCATTACAAGGTCCACTGCCTCAACAAGCTCTCCAATGACTGGCTCCTCCAACGCAGTATATGGATCCGAAATGGGCTCCTGCCGCTCAATCAACGGCTCCACAACTGGCGGCTCAGCGGCTGGCTCCAGCATCTCAATTGGCGGCTCAACGACTGGCTCCACCAGCTCAACTGGTGGTTCAGTGGCCGGCTCCAGCAGCTCGATCAGAGGCTCAGCCGTTGGCTCTTGTGGCGCAGCTCACGGCTCATTGGCTATCTCCATCATCTCAGCTGATGACTCGAAAGCTAACTCCTCCGGCCCAGGTTGCGGCTCTGGCATCGGCTCCACCAGTGTAAGCTGTGCCAAAATGATGACGCCACTTGCCCTGGCACACAGCATAGTGTCGTATGCCTTTAGAGACAACTCAGGTTTAATCCCTGAGCCGCCACCCATTCTTGCAAGGCGCCCAATAGCTACGTAATCTAGTCCATAGGATGACAAAGAAGGCTCTACTATTGCAGCCCTCTTTTGCTTTGGACTAGTGGGAGCAGTGTCAGGGAAAGGTACACTGGTGTCTCTAACGATCATAGCTCTGGTTTTCCTCTTCCTTTGTGAGGTCTCTGACGGAGGAGTCCTGAACTTTTAGACTGGAGAGGGAGGTCCCCAACATGCTCTATTGGCTTCTTCTCGAGAAACTAAGTAGTCCCTCCTAAAGTCATCAGGGTTCTCCCTCACAAGCTCTAACAGTTTTGCCATGGGGTAATCTCCTCCTTCTTCGGCGTCCCGGTGAAGGCTTGTGGAACCTTGCTCCAATCTCGAGATAAGGGCCACATCTCAACAACACGAGCGAAGAAGAAGCGACCATTCCAATTCTTCAATGAAATGTAAATGGCGTGATTAATCGGAAGGTCTCAAGGGGTCAGATAAATCTAGTCCACACTCTATGTAAATCAAAATATTACTCTGACGGTATCCACCGTCATCATACGAGAGTGATAGCGCATGAAGATACATAGAGAACACAGATATCGCACGTTATTGGTATGAAGCCATGCGATAGGCACCCGAAGAGTAGTGAGGATGTCCAACAGTTCATGAGGGATTGGAAGATGAGGCCCACTCCTCAGATAAGCCTTGTAAATAGTGTTGCGGCCTTCAGAAGAAAAACAAGTCCTGTCCAGCTCGCCGGGCATCACTGGGATGATCTTCTGTGGAATGTTGAACTCCACGCACAACTCTTTAACCTCACCAGCTGTGAACACGGAAGCAATTTCCATTACAAAATGGGCCATGGAGGTAGAAGTAAGAATAAAGATGGCACAACACTTAGAAAAATTTCTAGGAAAGATGAAGGAAAGTATGAAAAATTTAAAAGCGAAACGGACGGACAACTTAAAGGGTAGTGTGAACGCCAGAGAAGTTAACCGTCTCGAGAACGTGCGCCCATCATTACCGACACGTGTTGTTTTCTAAACGGGTGCAGTCAAATCAGATCCTCTAGCGCATTAATTACTGGGATTTTGAATTCACTGCGTACAAACACATGTCGATTTTTTTGACTGATAGGCCGGTTGATGATGGCACGTCATTCCAACTCCCACAAGTTCTCCAGATTCTGGCCTAAACGGTTAACAAATTCGGTCAATATTTTCTTCCGTAGTTATCTGGATTTTGGCATGGACAGTCAAAAAATCCAATCAATATTTTCATAGTTCTCCAAATTTTGACTTAGGCAATCAATGAATTCGGTCAACTCTTCATTCGAAAGTTCTCCAGATTTTGTCCTGGATGGTCAATGACTCCAGTCAACACTTCCGCCACCAGTCCAGCCGATCTTGATGGACACTAGCCAAGCACGTCCTATCATGAATATGTTGGAGGTCAGAATTCAAACTACTAGCATGGGGGGGCTAGTGATAGCTGTGCCCATAGTGGGCTGGCTCCAGATGGAGGAACGACGCAAATCCACAAGGGCCCATATGTGTGCTTGGATGGTTAACACCAGCCGTTGACAAGACGAAAGGCCAAGGAGATCGGTCAAACTTGACGTTAGGGTGGATAACTCGCTCCCAAATACGGTCAACATTTCTGTTGATTGAAAGTGCTACAGTAGGCCAGCCTAAGAGTAAGCCTCACGTGGGCCGAACCCTGTTGGGCCCACACTTCTATCCACAACCAGTAACAGTTTTCTTCCCTGATTTTGCGCTCTCCCAGAAGGCAATCTCCATTGTAATGGTCACCAGCAAATTTAGCGCACGTTCTAAGAGGAAAGCGTCAGATTCTTTTCTTATCTGTAACAAACCCTAACGGTCACAAAACGCAGAATGAAGGCAATTAATCCGAGGAGTCATTACCACCATTAAAGCTCTATGCCAGGAAAAGAAGCAATCCCAATAGAGTGCGGTAAACAAGCCTTCCTGCCCAAGGAAGGCTGTCTAGTATCTCAACTATAAAAGCTCATAGAGTTTTCACCTTAGGGCACGTTCTCTTTTCTACTAAAAACACTCTCATAAGCTCACGCAGCATTCTCGTAACTTTGAAAGCTCACACGCTTATAAAACGCTAACTCTCTCTGTCACTACGTTACAGTGCTGAGAACGAACGCTCTTCATGAGATGCAGAAAATCTCTCACACAAGAGCAAATCCCCATCAAAAGCACTCTTTACATTCTCGTTCCTTTTATTTCACCATTACCTTCCTGATTCGAAAGTTATTTACTAACTTGAGCGTCGAAATATTTTCAGTAGGATAATCTCTCGCTGTTACCTAACCTCTTATTTGTTGTAATGGTGTGTATGATCCATATTCAGTGAATGGAGGTAGATTCACACGATTAAGTTGATCCGAACCTATTCAAAACTTGGATCCAAGACACATTAGATTAAGATATGAAGAATGATGAATTCTATTTCTTATAAAGAGAAAAACTTTTCAAATTCATATAAATTATTCAGAGGTCAACATCTATCAAGCAGAAAGATTATGCATTTACAAATAATAAACGTTTAAGATATGAAGAATGATGATATCTATTTCTTATAAAGATA
>JAODPA010059856.1:0-11221 GCA_025585075.1 Nepenthes mirabilis
TAATTACTAATTTTTGATTTCCAAGTTTAATATCGTCAAGGTATGCTTTCTCTGTTTCCTAGATTATATTCTGTTTAACCGTTCTGTTTCTGCATGGATTCATGACCGTTCTGCATCACTACTTTTCTGCATATATGTATGTACCTTGTTGGGCCCCGGCTCGCTGTTTTATTATTTTTTTTCCTTCCAGATGGGACAGTAGAGTTAGTGCCCGATGAGAAAGAGTGAGCGAAAGAAATTTCTGAAGACTTTTGAGGACTTGAAGCATTTTGGAGCTATTTTGGGAGAACCAGTTGATGTAAAGACTTGACTGGACGTGTGATTTTGTATATGGATCTTGTATCTATGGATATTCATGCACATGTGGGTTTTGTATAGAATGTATATGATGTATGTGAGGCTAAAAAGGAAAACTATGCTTCTACAGGTTAATTGTTTAGCTTCCGCTTTAAACTTTTGGATATACTGTACAGGCCCTAGACGGCATCTTGCTATTGAACTGTTAGAGTAGTTGATGATTTTATAGATTTATTCCATGGATTGCACATGTGATCTTGTGTATGAATATTGTAGGAAGAATTGTAGTATATTTGATGGTTGTGTGCTTGTAATGGTTGATCATTCAGGTTATATTTTTGGGTTCTCTTCCAGTTATAAAGGAAACTCTACTAAAAATTTTGTAGAAGTCTTACCTTATATTTTAGCACCGATAATTCTGTTTCTATCTTGATAGAAGCTTCTGAGAAAAAAAAATCTGTTCCGTCACAGTACCTAAAATAGTAAGAAGATACAAATATTATATAAAACATGTAGAATATAAGGACAAAGAAACTTGGAAGAAATTTAGGAAATCAAACATATATGCAGACGAGACAAAAGCATATATCGATACATAAACATAAAAGAGTAATATTCAAAGTTCTTGATTATTCATTCAAAGTTCTTATCCAAAACTCTCATTTAAAGTTCTGATCTAAAAATCTGAAATTCTTATTCAAATGATCCGAAGAACTGAAATTCATATTCAAATGATCCGAAGAGCTGAAATTCTTATTCAAATGATTTGAAAATCCGAAATTCTTATTCAACTGATCCAAAGATTTGAAATTATTATTCAAATGATTCGAAGATCTGAAATTCTTATTCAAATGATCCGAAGATCTATAATTCTTTTTCAAATGATCCGAAGATCCATAATTCTTATTCAAATGATCCGAAGATATGAACTTCTTATTCAAATGATCTGAAGATCCATAGTTCTTATTTAAATGATTCGAAGATCCAAAATTTTTATTCAAATGATCTGAAGATCCATAGTTCTTGTTCAAATGATCCAAAGATCCAAAATTCTTATTCAAAGTTCTTGTCCTCCTTATTTACATCCTGAGGACTGGATGTTCAATTAGGCCAAATTTTGTTTTAACGCCCCGTGGAAGACAGACCACACATTACTCCATGGACGAGGTCTGTGAGGGCTTGGCCGTAATCCACTAATGACCTTCGTCAATAAATATACTTAACTAAAACAAGCTAATATGCACTTGTTTTTAGTCATAATTTCTATAGAAAATTCGGTAAAGTCTCCTCTAAAAATGGTCAAAACTCATACATATAACCTGTAAAATCAACCCTGAACAACGCATATAAACAACTAGACTTTCATTTTTACTCCATAACACATACACGAGATCAACAAATGCCATATTATCCATGACTCCAATACAGTATGTCAATTGCTATATTAGATCTATAAGAGATGTCATCTAGAAACTTATACAGACCTAACATTTTACCTGCGGAAGCATTCTATGTCTGTAAATAAACTGCCGAAGCATGCAATGCCAATACAAATATACAAGATGCTATGCCACATATTAATACACAACATTAAGCTAACTTAACTATTTACATTTCAATTACATCAACCATGTTCTAGTTCTAAGTCCTCGAAGTCCAACATTATCCTAAGCAAGACCCTCTCCTTACTCTATCTAATTGAGTTTCAACTCGTGGCTCTCATCCGGAAGAAAGAAGAAGTAAGAGTGAACTAAAAGTTCAGCAAGTACATCATAGCAAAGACAATAAACAATATAAACAAGTTAAGTAGAAAAAGAATACATGAATAGGGAGGGGATGCATGAACATGAGCATGATCAATTATGCTTGGGGGACAATTTACTTCTTTTCTATTGTTCTTATTTTCTTTAAGATATAGATTAAACATAATTATTCATCTTTATGGACCCGAGCCAGTAGACCCTACCAGCCAAGAGAGTAAACAATCGAGAAAAGATTGTGTTCACTCCACATAATCAAAGGCCAAAAAATTAAAAGTTCTCTTTAATTTCTCATTTTCCAAAATCTCCACCCCGAGGGCAGGATCATCCAAAATTTATATCCTCCAAAATTAATGCCCTGAGGAAGGGCGGTATACATATCATTCTATAGACAAAGCTATCATTGATTATCATTATAATATCCTAAGGTATGTCCATAGTATTACCCGCTACAACACGCAGCCAAAACAATTCCTTGAGTTTCCACTATTATACTAGTGACATGCCAGGGAACATTACCCATCAAAATATAAATCCGAGTCCTAGTTTCGTGATTACTTATTCTTTTGAGGAGGATCTACCAAATTCTTATACAAAAATCTCCATCTGGGAGAACAAATCTATCAAATTCCCAAATGTGAAATTTTTCTCCGAATATTCGTATACTTATTATCTTTCTTGCGGATATAAATCTTTTCATAACTTAACTTATATATGAATATCATATTTACAGAGAAAATTTAAAATTCTTAACATCGAAAAGCAGATTGATTTGAAGGGCTTTCAGATACAAGTTTCCTTCGCAATGCACATGTTGAAGCTTCTGGATTGTTCGACTGAACTTATACAAATATATATATCATTTAATCAATGTTAAACGTGGAAACATTATGCAAAATATCATTCAAAGTCCTCGAATGAACAGTACCCGCATGAACAATGTGCATGAATAGTTTCGAATATACATATTGGTTAATTCTCAGAATTTTGGACATCCAATGGATAAATTATCAAATTTAAGGCATGGGTAATCATAATTCTAAGTCATTTTATACATCAAACTCCAAATCAAAGTTTAAACAGGGTCTGGGTGTGGGTTAAGGTTTCCCTCGAACGAAATCCCACATAAAACCATAAATTCGAATATCCAAACGATAATTTAACATCCCCTAATCATGGTTAATCATATTCTAATCAAATCGACAAATTTGGGCACCAAATTTACCTATATGCACGTTTAGATCCTAGGTAATACAAAATATAATTTTAGTCGAATATCGGAATGAGGATATTCGACGAAAGTAAGACAAAAGTGTAAGAAAACGAAAGAAGAGTGTATGAGTGTACTTGCCTCGACCCGATCTATCACCTTTCTAACTTGCTCTCTGACAAATTCAGACTCGGGAGCCTTGTTCTCCACTTTCTCTCTCTTCCTCTTCCCTTTCTCTCTCTTTTATTTCTCCTAAAAACCAAAAGAAATGCTTGAGAAAACTCGCACGGTGCTTTTATTCGGCAGGACAGTGCAAAGCATGCGGCAAGCGTGCATTGGGTGCCTATATTAGCTTACATCGGGTACGGGTCAGGCCTAATGCTGACCTGCAGGATGAAAACTTTGCATTTTTACCATCTGGAACCCGTTTTGACCCTTCTAACCCAATATTTCATATCCTTAAACCCTAATTTTGATTATATTAGCTTAATAAGTCATAATTATCATGATTTAAAACTTGAATCTTATTTACGGATTAACTTTTCACGGTTTATAATGTCGGTTTTTAATTTACCAATTACGGGTCCCTCGGCTTTTCAATCCAATTTCTTTCATGTCATTTAACCTTGATTCACTTATTTTGACTTAATTACTCATGTTTACCGTATTTTGAAAACTGAGACATTATAATCTCCCCCACTTATAGAAATTTTATCCTCGAAATTTAACAAACCTCAAAATCCTCGAATCGAATGTAATTTTCCTAGCGCTTCCAAATCATCTTCTCGGTTAAACGATTATCCCAAAAATCCTCAAGCATTTGAATCATTCTGGTCCTTATTACTTGATTCGTTCTATCAAAACCTAAATTGAAACCTCCTTAGGAGTCAAATTCTTAATTTCTTGACAACATCCCAATACGACCACATATACAATTCCACACTTAATGATACATGGAAGATCTGATGCTAAACTACTCTGCTCGAGGACAACTCAAATCTATTAACTCCACTTCGACTTAGCTCAAAAACTCAATCGGCTGAAAATTCTTACTTCAATTTACGCTAAGCCTAAAAAACGAGCATTCTTTCCGAACCTCAATTTAACCTTAAAATATCGGGGGTTCACCACATGTTAGCTGCGCAACACTGATTAATTACATAACTACGAATCGTCCTCTCGTCGCTGTGCCAAATTTAACTTAACACTCAAAATTCTCTGATCGAGTTTCAATTAAGATCTTAGTACAAACCTCAAATCATAAAGAACCCTCAATATCGAAATACTTTATATCCTCATTATTTCATTGGTATGTCATCAAACAAACATTTTTCCTAAAATACACAATCCACTCAAAACACTTAGATTACACGACAGCCATAATTAGAACAAATTCTAAGGTATCCATATGATGCAGACAATTCCCACAAATCCTCAAGTGACAACCAATTTAGAAGCTACCATCCTAACTGTTTCCCAATGATTTGATATAGCTTTAGGCCATCACCCAAATTTCAAAATCCAAACATCTGGCAACCTAGGAGCTCGTTGGCATATCGATGAGCCAACTGATTCAATCCAAGCACGTCCTCCATAATCACAAGGAGGGGGTCGTCTTAATCATCTCGAAACAAAACTATAAGAACTTCTCATTCCACAATTTTCATAACTTCAATACTTCGAATGCGATTTTGTCTCCCAACTTAGGAATACGATATCCTATTTCCCAATTGTTAAAATCCTACTCGCAATTATATTTTACATCTCCTATGAGGCATCGAAAGCACATTAAGCTTAAGGACTCCCATCATCCCTTGTTAGCACTAAAGTTCACTTTCCTTACGACACCGAGGTTCATCTTCATAATTCTGAAATAGATCAATCCATTTGCAAATCTTAAGATCATCTTTCTTTAACAACCTAACTATTCTTGCCTTTCAAATTATTAGATAATATCTATCTCCAAAGGCAATACCCACGAGTTCTCAAAGCGGAGACTTCAATTACTAATTCTGACCTACGAGTGGAATAACTCTAACTATGAAATTCTCCCCCACTTAATTTGAGGGTAGCCACCTATCACGATGCAAGAATAACAAAATTTTAACATTCCTTAAAAGCATTATATTCTATAATAACTCACCAAACCCATCAAGGTTCAACCCAAATGACATGGACGTCAACTTTATCCTTAATTCCTTGAAGGCTACCTTCACATGTCCCATTCTTACGAATACAAATTGCTCCTAAGCCCAAATGTCTTACGACTCCACTAGCCTTGATGATATTAATTAGCCTTCCCAATAAAACTTTTATTATTGAAGAGGCCTCATACCTACATCACATTCTTCCTTATTCCTCAAAAACTATCTTTTTATATTTTGTTCTAATAACTACAGATCCCTTCTAGGCCAAACATTTCACTGACGCTACAATCCTCGAGGAATAATTGCCGAATCACTCATCAGATTCAGCTAAATCCAAGAAAATCATACCCCTTCACGACATTAATCGGTCTTCCCTATTTGGTCATCGCTTAAAGTCCTACGGATCCAAAATTATGCTATCAAAGATGCCATACGCTCAGTGGGGCATTTTCTTAGACTAAACTCGCGTTCCCTTCTCAATCGGGCCTTCGATTAACAACCGTTCTCAATCCATGACACAATTTCCAAACGGAGTACATATTTCCTACGTTTCTTTGAACCCATCAATGAGGTCATCTCAACATGGACCAGAATATAGCTGGAAGGTCCAACCCATAAAATTTATGAAATGCCAACAAACCTTCAAAACCCAAACAATGTTCCCGAACTTCGTAGCAGCCATATCCTTACCGGAATGCTGCCACAGGCACAATTTTTAATTATCCACAATCTACACGCTATGAATACAAATCAATCTTGGAAATCTCCTATCCATTCACTATGCCCACTTATCGGTTGATTAATCTTCTGAGTAACCAATTGCTCAATCATCCACAATCAACCTCATCAGTTAATCTTACTTTTTCAAAGGCTCCAAGGTATCCTTAATGGTGCCTAACCGAAGTAGCTTCAATTCCATACGAGATCCTCAAAAGCTAGTGTTGATTCCAACACAATCTCAAATCACTCATTAAAGGCAATCAGCTTGATCTTTTCCTCCAAATGTATATCCTCAAGAATTACACAACTAAATTCCTTAGTGACTACCAAATGACTTCAAATGGGTGGTCTCATTTACTAATTGGACTTAATTCCTATCCCTAATTGGATCAACTATACCTCTTATTTAGAGTTTATAACCTGATTACAATGTATAATATCCTATCAATGCAATTTACACCAACACCCATGAACACCTTTTTCAATTTCTATAGGATTTGTACCGTCTAAAATTCTAGCACTCAAACACTTACTAAATCAATCATAATTGACATTTTTAGATTCATTACACCGAAAATTGACTTCAAGTTTCACTAACCTCGAGCCATCAATTCCATCTTATCCATCATAATTGCTAGATTGACTAAGCATCCCTTCTTAACGAATTACTGTCCTGAGAATCTCAACTTAGAACAAATCAAACCTGAACTCTAATCCAAAATCAATTAACTCGGGCCTTAAATCAATGTCGATCAACTTAAACATTGAATCCCAACTTAATTCTAGCCAAAGTCAGTCAAACTAGATATTTAAAACTATACGATTGAACTAAATTATCATACAGTTACATTTACTTATCTAATCAATCTTAATTTATTCTAAACTTTTACATACGATTCAAATCAAACATAAGGCATTCATTTTCTCTGATACCAATTGTGATAGTCCGACTTTAATCTACTAATGACCTCCGTCAGTAAACATACTTAACTAAAATAAACTAATATGCATTTGTTTTTAGTATATAATTTTTATAGAAAATTTGGCAGTGTCTCCTCTAAAAATGGCCAAAAACCATACATACAACCTGTAAAATTAACTCTACATGACGCATATAAATAACCAAGCTTTTATTTTTACTCCGTAACACATACACATGATCAACAAATACTAAATCATCTATGGCTCCAACACAGTATGTCAACTGCTATATTGGATCGATGAGAGATGCTATTTAGGAACTTATGTAGACCTAACATTTTACCTGTAGAAGCATTCTACGTTCATAAATAAACTGCGGAAGCATATAATTCCAATAAAAATATACGACAAGCTATGCCACATATTAATACACAACATTAAGCTAAGTTAACTATTTACATTTTAATTACATCAACCATCTTCTAGTTCTTTTTTTTTTTGGTAAGCAAGTATTTTAGATTAATGGGAGAAAAAAATTACAAATTCGATATTTTATCTCCAAGTATTTTGACTGGGGGATAAAATATAATCCGCTGGGGCATACCCTGAGCCACTAGTACATCCAAAGGTACAAAAAAAACCTCTAGGATGCCAACGATCTACAAAATCTATAGAAATTGAAAATATTACATCACAACCCAGAGGAAAAGTGCCGCTTTCCTACCCCCTGAAACCAAAATGCACTCCGGCAATAGTTCACTCCGGTACATTGTACTCCGGCCATAAGCACTTCAGAAAATTACACGCCGCAAAATGCACTCCGGAGATATTCCACTCCGGACTCTGCATCACTCCGTCCCAAGCACTCCGTCCAATGCACTCCGGTTTCAATACTCCGAATTTCTTGCGCATTCCAGGCAAAAGGGAAGGAAAGGCAAAATGCACTCCGGCAAACGTTTACTTCAGCAAATTGCACACCGGCCAAATGCACTTCGGAAAATTACACTCCACAAAATGCACTCCAAAAATGCACTCCGGCTAATAGTACTCCGGACAATTTCACCAATATGGAGAAAGAAAAGCCACTTCGACTACAGAGAGCCACTCCGTCCTCTAAGGGACTCCGCCAATGAACAAAAGCCACTCCGTCCACCGGCAACTGCAGGTTTTCATGAATGAGAAGTCCGATTTTTCATGGAAGCAGCTTTACGCCGCCTCCCAGACTTGCACTGACTCCAGGGTTCTTCAGCCGAAATCAAAAAGGCATTACCATGAAGCCCAGCTAAAAAATCAATCTGGTTACAATTCAGGAAACTCGGACAATTTGTTGCCGATTTCAGCAAGGAAGACAGAAATCTAAAAATAACCTTCTCCTCCTCTGGAGAGAATGAGGCACTATGGGTTTGAGAGCTGCTAGTCATAAAAACAATTTGGAAAGCCATCAAAAAAGCATCTTGGGAAAACCCCTTATCTGCCGCATCCAACGGAAAGGCAAAGCGGAACTTAATAATGTTCTCATCAGTTAAATCTAGCCAGCACCTGTTCAGGAAGTCCGTCACTAGCCTCCTATGCTCATCAGGGGCGTCTTGGAAAAGTTGACGAGAGCCAACTGAGTCCAGGAGCTGCTGAAAAGCCACGTACAACGGTTCTTTCTCAAATGGAACCTCATCATCTGAATCAGAGGTAGGGTCTTGATCAACGATTAGATCCACGTCAGGAGAACTACCATCCAGAGAAACCTTCTCGTTCACAGTGCTAGTCCCAGCTAGAACAACTGGAGAGCTATCTAGAGAGTATTTCTGAACGATCCGAGAGATAGATTCATGGGTAATATCAGGATCTACCACCTCAATTGGACCCAAAGCGTGGGAATTAGGTGGGACCTCAAGGGGTCTAGGAGGAGAGCCAGCAGCCCTGGAACCCTCAACTAGGGCAACAGCCTCATGGGAAACCCCAGCATCAGAAGCAATTGAACCGGCTAATGAGTCAGCCTCAGCTTCCGCATTAGGATGCACATAGAACCCAGCAGAAGGGTCTAAGTGGGAGACCGCCTCTGGGCATTGTAATGCAGCACGCACGCTGAAAGCTGGAGTCAAATGATCCAAGCTGCCCTCCAATTCCGAGGAGAAGCAATTAGAGCCCCCAACAGCCTCAGCCAGCTTAGAATCAGAGTCAGCTGGTATGGAGCACAGCTCAAGCCCCATTCCGCTGGATTTTACTTGAGCGGCGCAGGCATCCACAAGTGCCTCAGCACCTTGCATTTGATCAGATGGATGGGCCACCACTCCACCATGACACTCCGGTCCAAGAGCGGGATCCTGAGGGCATTTTGGTTGCTGATTTTGACATTTGGCAACCCATTTTTTGCTGCTAAGCTTGAGAGGATTACGATGAGCAGGCTTAGAATGGTAAACAACCTCAACTTCCACTAACTTGTCTGAAACAGTCAAGAGCGGAATTTTTTTAGGAAGGGGGTCATCTATACCCACCTCAATACAAATTCTGGCTTGGTGCAGGCGATTCATCCTAGCTGTGCTAGGGTCGCAAAGAATCAAGATTCCAATCCTACTTGCAATCCAGCTTAAGGCAAATGGGGACCAAAATTCAATAGACACGTTGACCAGAGATATCCACATGGGGAAGGACTTGAGAGATGATGAATCCAGAGACATACCCGGAGACCACCTCTTGAGGAAAATGGAACTCTTCTTGAATTCCCACGGGCCTTTAGCCAGGCAAGCCTCCATATGAGGGACAGAGTCAAAAGTAAAGAAAAAAATGCCTTTTTCATTCACAGCAACATTCCGCAGCCCAAATCTAGCCCATAATTTCCTGGCTATGGAATCCACAGCCAGGAAATGGGGGGGTTTATCATGGAACATACCCACCAGAGTGGAACCCCATATTTCGGCACCTTGCTCCCAGACTTCAGCCGGAGGAGCCAATGGCGTATCGAGCCCAGCCTCCGAAGGAGGAGGGAAAATTTTGAGGGGCGAAAAGGAAAATTTACCCTTGTCCGATACTATTTGCGACCAGGATTTGGCAGAGGAAAGTGCATGATCAGCAGTTGCATTCGCACCAGCAGGATGAGTCGGCTGAGCCAGGCCAACGGATGGGGCATTGGGACCATCATGCGGAGGGCAAGAGGGGGCCGCCGATTTGCCCGGCTCTACAGAATCTCGAGCATCCAAAGAACATCCGTTCTGAATAATGTCAGACCCGGACGAGATACAGCTGACGAATCCCACATTTTTAGCTTTCGAAAGGAAGACAGCATCGGGACCAGTAGGAGGGAGCAGCGCCCCGTCGCGCAAAGGAGGGAAGGAGCTGGATGAAGGGACCTGACGATGAGCGAGACACTGGAAAGAGGAGTGCTTGAGGGATTTGGGAGCGGGATCCGTCGGAGAGAGAGCGGAAGCTGGACCAGGGGAGGCGGATTCCTGGGGAAGACCTAGGGGAGCCCCCAGAATCCCAGCCATGGCCGGCGACGCCCAAGAGGGCAGCAAACTCGAATACGAAAAAAGCCCTAGAGACGCGAGTGGTAGATCGCGTCTTCGCTCTAATTATCTACCCACCCGGGTTCGATTCTCCGCGTTGGTAGTGGTACTGAGACTCCAAAAATCCTTCGAGATTTCTGATGAGGGGCCGCGAAGCGGTGGGTCCAGTCACTTAAAAAACTTACCCATCACAGTTTTAGCCAACACGAAGTTGGTGGAGTGGTAGATCGCGTCTTCGCTCTAATTATCTACCCACCCGGGTTCGATTCTCCGCGTTGGTAGTGGTACTGAGACTCCAAAAATCTTTCGGGATTTCTGATGAGGGGCCGCGAAGCGGTGGGTCCAATCACTTAAAAAAGCTTACCCATCACAGTTTTTCAGCCAACGCGGAGTTGGCGGAGTGGTAGATCGTGTCTTCGCTCTAATTATCTACCCACCCGGGTTCGATTCTCCGCGTTGGTAGTGGTACTGAGACTCCAAAAATCCTTCGGGATTTCTGATGAGGGGCCGCGAAGCGATGGGTCCAATCACTTAAAACAGCTTACCCATCACAGTTGCTCACGCCGTACTTTCTTCTTTCTCGCTGGAGTTTGAAGGAGAGAGGAACCACAAATCACTGTCTTTTACCGCCAGATCTCAGATCTGAAAGGCAGAAATGTCTCTGCTAGC
>JAODPA010059867.1:0-11220 GCA_025585075.1 Nepenthes mirabilis
AATTTATATGTTTATAAACAAAAGCATATTAGTTTCATTTAGTTAAGTATGATAACTAATGGAAGTCATGAGAGGATAATGACCCGTTTTGTTACATTAGATGAGAATTTCTTTCTTTTATGCAAGGTAATTTCAATTTCAATAATCCATAGAATACTTTATTACATATCCCAAAGTACTAAAATATTTTATGGTATGACATTTGGCCAGTACTTCCCTAATTTGATATGTGATTCCTAAAATTAGTATTAATAATCTCAATAATATTTTTAAGTTACTAAGAATATCCTCAAATTTCCACATAGTTAGAGAATCCTTTATAACCTCAACAATTTCATGATGTGGCCACATACACCAAATAACACCTCTCAATTGACTTATCTTTATTATAATTGAAGTTCATAGTTTAAATTATAAGTTAAATTATTCTTATCGATCAATCTATATTGATTCATAGGCCAAATCATTCCTTAATGTCACATAAATCAAATTACTCCCTTAATATTATCTTAACCAAATCACCTTCGTAATATCACCTCAACATTGGTATGCCACAAAAATCCTTGATCATATCTCTTGATCCAAACCGAACACCTAGGATGCATAATATTCATAACCAAAAAATGCCATAATATTATTACAGCTAGTACAAGGCCTAATCCTTGAATTAACAAATAATCCATAGAGGAAGGTATAGATTTCAAATTCCAAAATAATAAATATACCGATACGTCAAAATTTAAAAATTGTACCTTCCATTACATTTTGTGTTGGCTCTAAATTTGTATGAACACCTTGACTAGAATAGTGGGCTTCTTCACTTGTCTACCATTCCTACAATCTTGCTAGTAGAGATATTTAATATTTCAATTAGATCAAAAAATATTTGACAACTATTTATCCTTAGGCCACCACCGGAGTCAATAACAAACTTTTCTAACTATAGCTAATAGCCCAAACTTTGTCTATGGTTACTTAACCTAAGCTTCCGCACAAGATCAATCAATCCTAAAGTATCTCTTTTATCTGATACCACTAGTGACGTCCCATGTCATCTTATACACTTATTGCGACATCATACAATATATATGAATATCCGTAAAATATAAAACCATCATACATAGGATTCATATGATTGCCATATCAAATGGCTCCAACCCTATACGAATGGAATATAGAATTGGATTCTTCATAGATGCCACTAGGTACCAAAATTATTACTATAAAATTTCTACTGAAGTATAAATAATGACCATAATGATAAATAGTGGAAGCATAACCAATAAGTAATACCAAAGTCTCGTTCATTTTATTACAAGATCAACTACAATATTCCATATATCCATTACAATTTCATCAAAATACATAAACACATAAGCTTAAACCATTATGACTTCAATCCTAATCACTAGATACCAACTCGTACTCACCATCTAAGGAGTTAAAAAAATAGAAAGAGAGTGAGTCAAATACTCAATAAGGTACTTAATATACAAAAATATGCACATTTATACTGAAATTACAATATCATAAGGAATAGAAATCGGATACAATGAAATGCAATGAAATAAACATTTTTCCTAATGCATTTATCTTTCTTTACTTTATTCTTATACTGATTCTCATTTCCTTTTCTTGAGGGATCAGGACTAATAGGCCTTACTAGCCAACAGAGTGGTCAATCGAGAAAATGATTATTTAAATCACATAATCTAAGCCATATCCATAATACTCCATATTACTCCTCAAGGATAGGGTGGTACGTACCTACTATATCCCGGTAGATGGGGCCACAAACCACCATTATTTTCCTGTGGTGCTAGGAGCAATTTCTCAATTTTAACTATAATATCTTCATGTATGTCAAGGAATATCACCTGCTAAAATTCACGGCAAGGATAATCCTTGAGTTTCTACTGTAATATTTATGGCTTGCTAGGGAATATGTGACGTCTTGTGTACTCTTTTACAATTAATAAGACGTCATAATATATATAAGTTCATAAATATATCATTATTAAATATAGGATCTATTTATACCTTTTCAAGTGGCTCCAAACTCGTATAACTTGAATACGATGTCAGATTCTTTAGAGATACTATTAAGAACCTAAATCAATACCATAAAATTTTACAAAAGTATAAATAATAACCATAATAACAAATAGCGTAAGCATAACAAAAGAGTAACACCAAAGTCACATTCATTTTATTACAAGATTAACTAGAAGATTGCATA
The DNA here is from genome assembly GCA_025585075.1 of Nepenthes mirabilis. NCBI lineage: Eukaryota > Viridiplantae > Streptophyta > Magnoliopsida > Caryophyllales > Nepenthaceae > Nepenthes > Nepenthes mirabilis. The sequence goes on from JAODPA010059867.1 coordinate 2,240, forward strand.
CATCTATTACAACTTCATCAAAATACAGAAAATACTAAAACCTAAACCATTCTTGTCTTTATTCCTGCTCATCCAGCACCAGCTCATGCCTTCCATCTGAAGGGTTAGGAAAACAGCAAGTGAATGACCAAATGTTTAGTAAGGTATAATATATCAATGACTATGTAATCTTTTTACTTAAAATACAATAATAATCAGAATAGGAATTATCATAGAACATGATAACTTAAAACATGATCGAAGTCTTATGCAATTTTTTTTTCTGATTTCTTATCTTGTTCTTTCAAGATAACTTAAAACATGATAGGAATTAACATTTCTTTCAAATCATGTTAAAAACTTTCCTTTTCTTCTTTTTTTTTAAGGACTAGAGCTAGTAGGCCCTACCAGCTAAAGAAGCGGACAAATCGAAGAAAGGATTATATCAGTCTTCACAATCTAAAGCCTAACCTCATACAACACCACGAGCCGGGTGGATTATGATAATCCATAAAATCTAAGGCCTAACTTCCTTTTATACCCCAAGGTGGGTGATACCACCTATCATCCCGGTAGATAGGGCCAAAAACAGTCTTCGATTTTCTACTAAAATATCCTAAAGCATGCGAGGGAATATTACTCTCTATAAAAATCCATGGTCCTATTTCTTATTCCTTTCTAAAACTTCACATGGAAGCTCTACACTTATTCTTAATACATTTTCTTGGTTTTCTTCATCTGGAAGAAAATAACTGAATTTCTGAACTTTTGTAGAGCTTCTCTCAAACTTTCATTCATATCAAAACATACAACCATAAAATGTGACAATTATTAATAAATCATAAATCGTAATAAAAATTAATACATTAGCTGGTTTAATAGCTTAACTTGAAAACTTTTCATATGTTAAAAATGCAAATTTAAGATGTCATATATTTGGTTGATTCGGTTGCCCGTTCGGTAATCAGTTTCGAGCCAGTTTGGGTTGATTTCTTTGCATTATTATTTAAGGATTTGGTTATCGGTTCATGGCTGATTTAATGGCTAGTTCAAGGGTTGGTTCATGCTTATTTTTATTATTAATTTTTATCACTTGTGAACCGGTTTAGATGAACCAATTCAACATATATTAGCTGGTCCATTTGCTTGTTTAATGCTTGGCTCGATGGCCGATTTGGGACATACTTTTACTGATTAACACCTTTACATTTCCTCATAATATCATGGTTAATTTTGGCTTCGGTTCAACTAGTTACGGATTAGAAAGTGGGCCAGTTCAGTGGCCTGAATTCCAGCATCAACACGGATGCTATCACTCAATTCTATCACTACTTAGGGGCACGGTTCAATATTCATTTGAAGGTATTTTTTCGTCACCAGTTTGTAGAATGATAGTTCGAATTTAGTACTTGATAAATTGGCCGAATGGGTTACTAGTTCAATTGGTTCAGAGTCGGTTCAGTTCATTTTCTTGGACTGCCAGAATCATCATCAAAGGTGCTGGGCCGGTTCTGGTGCATTTTAGGGGTCCGGTTCTATAACAGACCATGTTTTCTAACTAAAATCTGACATGGTTTTAGCTGTAAAATGGCTGCCAAACTAATACAACCTATAAAAATATCCCTATACAGCACAAAATACAACCACAACATCACAACATAAGATCCAAAATGCCATAATTTTAAAACACATGGTACCAATGTCATAACTTTGAGTACAACGTCAACTCAAATAAGATGCCACTAGGTACCTATACAAACCATGAAAACCTGTGAAAGCACATATATCTATCAAATACAGCGAAAACTATTGGTACAATCATCGACATACATATACATCATCAATACATAACTATCAAAAAATGATACAAAATGCTCCATAAGGTACTAAATCACAAAACTAAGTCCACAAGGCTCTTCCACCCAGATCTATAGCCTAGTTAGCACCTAAGCTCTATTATGTCTCATCAGGTATAAGAGTGTGCTCATCTAGAGAAAAGAAAATAGAATAAGTAAGCCAAATGTTCAATAAGGTACAATAATCAAAGACAATAGACAATATACGTAAAATAAAGTAGAGTAAGGATACATGAACATAATATAAATGCATAAACATAAAGTGTGATCAAATGCATTTCTTGGAATATCAAATGCATAAACATAACTTGTTTACTTTACAGACCAGGGCTAGTAGGCCTTACTAACTAATGGTGTAGTCAAATTGAGGAAAGGAATGTGTATGCATCCACACATTTTAAGATGCTACCCACGTACCTTGAATTTAACATCCCATAGCAGATGGTATACCTTTCCCCAATATATTGGGCTAGATAACAAATAATAGATAACAGATACGCTACCAGAGTACCTCCCAGGGCCCAGGAGCAATTGCTCGATTTACTACAATAATATCCTAATGTATGTCAGGGAATACTACCCTCTAAAATATAGATCATTGGTTCAGAGTTTTAGTTACTTATTCCTAAGGGAACATTCTACCAGAATCATATACAGAGTTCTCACTTCTTGGAGAACGAATCATCAGACATAATAGTTTTTGGAGTTTCCTTCAGATACTTTGCATAACTTTCATAATTCTTTGATACGGATACAGATAATCCTTTTCTTATGAGTTCATGTATTCACATGCTTTCAATTACATGCATAAATTATCATAAAGCTTACAACATGTAAGAATTTATTGCCACCATAAAGAAAATGTAACTTTAGAGCTTCCACATAGTAAATCCCTTCCTAAATGCATACAATGTAATTTTTGGAGTATATACAAGATAACAAATATACCGTACATGTGGATAAACATCACTACTCACGTCCGTAAATATTTTTGAAACACATGAAATAACTTATACAAAATATGTGTATAAATGCCAAATATACAGAGTACCCAAGCCTATTGTAATGGCCCAGATTTTAAAACATAAGAAAATTTCAGTTGTCGAGTCAATATAATCTGGTCAACGTAAAATGTTGACCGGAAGGCGTGATCCGGTCAACGTAAAATGTTAACAGGAAGGCGTGATCCGGTCAACGTAAAATATTGACCAGAAGGCATGATCCGATCAATATAAAATGCTGACCGGAATCTGGCCAATGAAAAAGGTTGACCGGAAGATGTGAATGGAAGGAAGGACGGAGTGGCTTGTGTATTGGAGGACGGAGTAGTTTATGGGAAAGCCGAATGTTGAAATCCAATTTACAGGTGTTGATCGGAAGTCGGTAGAAGTAATTGAATGTGTTTACATGAGAAAGCTAAATCCTGTTAAGTTCAGTGAACCAGGAATTAATTGAGAAATCTAAATCCAAGTAAATTCAGTTAACTAGGAATTAATGAACTCCTCGGAAATATAAAACTATAAATGATCTAATTAATAAGGAAACTTTTTTGGAAATGGAGAAACCATAAATAAGAAACATTCCCCTTAGGATTGCCAATCATTAATAATGAAACATTCCCCCTGTATTACCAATCATTAATAATAGTTATCAAATCTAAGGCCTATAAATAGCGACTAGAGGAGTAAGAATAAGACATGCAATAGAATCTCTAGTAAAGAGAGGCCAAAAGATCAAGACAAAGTAGAAGAAATCCAAACAAGAGTAAAGATCAAGGCAAAGTAGAAGAAACCCAGGCAAGATACTCACCCCTGTTTTAAAGTTCATGTTTATGCATGTTTACTACGTAAGTATATGATATTCTTATGAAATTATGTATGGATGATGTTTGTTCTACTTTTGTGGTTTATCATTCTTAATCGCATGTTTAAAAGAAACTTCGGTATTCATGGTGTTAGATTTTATTTTGTTCGAAGTGTATGTTTGATTGTCGATCTATATGAACTTTGATAATTAAAGACTTCGAACTTTTAAGAAGAAGAGCTTCGGACTTTGAAGAACTCCAACTTTTAGAACTATGGACTTTAAATGGAAATGAACTCCGATTTTTTTAGAACTTAGGATTTAAAGGAACTCCGGCTATTTGAGCTTCCATTTTTAATGGAATTAGAACTCCAGTTTCTAAATTACAGCTTTCGTTGAAAAAGAGCTTCGGCTTTTAAGAACTTCAGATTTTAGAAAAGAACTCTGGCCTTTGAAAAGAACTTCGGCTTTTGAAACTCCAACTTTTTAAGAAAAGAACTCCGGCTTTGAAAAAAGAACTTCGGCTGTTGGAACTCCGGCCTTCTGTTTGAAAAAGAACTCCGGCCTATTTATATGAACATGGAACAATGCATGTAATTCGGACAGCAAGTGGGACTCTACGACTTTTGACTTCCGAACGATGATGTATGGCCATTAAAAGATATGAACTATGAACCGAGTCTCCATTAAACTTGTTGTTAAAGATGGATGAAGGATATTGGAGTGACAATCAAGGATTGCCTCCTGGGCCACGGGAGGAAACTTTTGGTGGCATAAGACTTTTAGACTACGGCCCCGTATGCTGGGTTGTGGGGACATCCCGCCCCGGGGAGCATAATGAGGGGACACGGCCTTAGGTTGTGGGGTTACACACAACCCGTCCTTGATGTTGTCCGCTCCCGTCCAGTCCCTAAAGATGATAAGATTTTCCAATGAATTTTATGAATTTTTCAAAGACAAGATAAGAAGAAAAAGAATAAGGAAATTCCGAACAAAAGAAGAAATGATATATTATGACTTTTCGGATGCTAAATTATGTTATGAAACTCTATTTTGATCTGCTTATATATATATTTATGTTTTCTGCATGTGAGTATTTTGTTGGGCTTTGTGGCTCACTCTTGTTATTTCAGATGACGAAAGGCTCATGGAGGACGAAATTGAGTAGAACTTTATGGTGCAGTCAAATGGTTCGACTGGCCAGAGCTGATTAAATGAAGAACTTAATTTTATTTCCTTTTGATGTTTTGAGAAGACTTGTAAAAGGATTCCGCTATTTATGACTCTACGAATGTTGTTAGTCTGTTTTCATGATTTCTTTTGGTTAATGTTATTGAAAGGTTTAGTAAGCATCTTAGACTATCAAGTGCGGCTAACCTTAATGTTGGCCAGCCTGGTGTGAAATTAAAATTGGAAGGCCAACTCCTGCAGTTCGGCCTCAGTCAATCTTGTGGAAGAAAGAAAAGTAAACTTTTTATGTCCATTAATATTAATTATATTTTTAAGACTTGTAGGCAGTTTTATGTCAGAATAAAGCCGGTCCGTCACAGTTGGTATCAGAGAAAACTGAGATGCTTTAGGTCAATTTGGATCAACACGAAAACTTAGGACAAGATTAGTTAAGAAAAAGGGAGGGGTTGGTTTTACTCATGCTCTGGACGGAGTAAATTATGATAGCCACCCTTGGCTAGTTGACTGACGAAAATATTCTTTCAGAAATCAAGGTCATCACTGAAGTCATGTCTAACAGAGGAAGGTGAACCGGACAGACTAACAATACTCCGGATAGGGAGGTAAGATACTTGAACCTGCTAGACCGGATGGCTGAAGTTATAGAAGCTTTGGCTCCACCAACTCCAGTGACCACCCCAATTTCGGTTCATCATGAGAGGTTAATCTATGACCGTTTTACCAATGAGCGCATTCCTGAATTCTCAGGGGAACCCAACCCGTTGAAGACAGATACTTAGATCCAACGATTGAAGAAGGTGTTTGCGGTAATTAAGTATCCTGTTGAAGACATGGTCCTCTATGCCACCCATAAGCTGACGGGTGAGGCCCACCACTGGTGAGAAATGTAGAAGAGAGTTTTCAATATATCAGATCGGGATATTAGTTGGGAAATGTTTGAAGCAGCGTTTCTGGAGAAATATTTCCCTGCTAATCTTCATGGATAGAAGGAGGATGAATTCCTTCGCCTAAGGCAGGGTACTCGCTTTGTGGCGGAGTACGATGCAAAGTTTACAGAATTATCTCGCTATGCTCCTTATATGTGGAAGACCAGGAGAGGAAGGCTAGGAGGTTCTTTCAGGGACTAAGGGATGATATTAGTACGCATCTCTCAACTCTGACGTTGGCCACGTACGGAGAGGTGCTCGAGAAGGTTGTTATCTATGAGAAGGAGTTAGAGAGAGGAACATTGCTCAGACAAAGGACGTTTAGTCAGACTTCAAGGGCCAGTGCTAGTGGAGGCCCTTCTAAGAAAGCAAGACCATCGAGGTCCAGTGGGGAGCAGAACTCCGGCTAATAATGCATGTGATCATTGCGGGAGATCACATGAAGGGAAGCCTTACTATAAGAAGCTAGGGATTTGTTATAACTGTGGCCAGGCTTGACATATGATCAGAGATTGTCTACTCGCTAAACAAGCCCTAGGATTTAAGTCTCTTATTCCAGCTAAGGTGTTTGCTGTTTCTACAAAGGAGGCCGAAACGTCTACGGAGGTTATAGAAGGTACACTTTCTATCTGTGGCACTTCTAGTTATGTGCTCTTTGACTTTGGATCTACTCGCTCATTTGTCTCCTATGAATTTTCGAAGTATCTTACGACCCTTCCTCAAGTTCTTTGCTACCCATTGATGGTCGCCTCACCCACAGGGTCGTCCGTAATTTTAAATATGGTATATTCAGAATGTCTGATACAATTAAATGAATACATGATGCCCGTTAACCTGGTTTTGCTGGAAATGAAAGGCTTCGATGCAATCTTGGGAATGGATTGGTTAGTCAGATATTATGCCAAGATTGATTGTTTCCGAAAAAGAGTAGAATTCATCATTCCTAGAAACAAGCCTTTCTACATTCAAGGAGTCTGACGTAAAGAAGCATCTTGCTTCATTTCGGCTCTTCATGCCAGACACTTGATTGGTGATGGGTGTCAAGCTTATCTAGCCTTCGCTAATGTGACTACTGAAGGTCAAGAATCTCTGGCTAAAGAGATTCCTATGGTACGAGAATTCGAAGACATATTTCCTGATGAATTTCCTAGACTACCACCCCAGTGAGAGTTGGAATTTGGAGTAGAATTGATGCTAGGATAAGCACCAATATCCAAAGCACCATATCGGATGGCACCGGCCGAACTCAAAGAATTGAAACAGCAACTGCAGGAATTGTTAGATAAAGGTTTCATTCTGCGAAGTGTGTCACCATGGGGATCACCGGTTCTCTTTGTCAGAAAGAAGGACGGGACCATGAGATTATGCGTGAATTATTGTGAACTGAATAAAATTACCACCAAGAATAAATATCCTCTGCCAAGAATTGATGACCTCCTTGACCAATTACAAGGAGCTTGCATATTTTCAAAAATCGATCTTAGATCCGGATATCATCAGCTTCAGATTTGAAAGGAGGATATAGCAAAGACGGCGTTCCGGACTAGATATGGGCATTATGAATTTGTAGTGATGCATTTTTGGTTGACTAATACTCTGGCCGTCTTTATGGACTTGATGAACTGAATTTTTCAACCATACCTGGACAAGTTTGTGATCGTCTTTATTAACAACATCGTTGTGTATTCGAAAAGCTATGAGGAGCATTTGCGGACTACACTCCAGATCCTTAGGGAGCATTAGCTGTTTGCCAAATTGAAAAAGTGTGAATTTTGGTTAGGTGAAGTGGGATTCCTTGGTCACATCATCTCTAAAGAAGGAATTTTCGTCGATCCCAAGAAAGTGGAAGCAGTGTTAAAGTGGAACCGGCCAACCTCTGTAACCAAAGTACGGAGCTTCTTAGGCTTGGCTGGATATTATAGACGGTTTGTGAAAAACGTCTCCCAAATCACTCTGCCGCTCACGCAATTAATAAAGAAGGATGCCAAGTTTGAGTGGACCAATGATTGTGAAGGGAGTTTTCAGACACTTAAAGACCGGTTAACTTCTGCTCCAGTCCTGACCATTCCAAATGGATCAGGAGGATTGATTGTTTGTTGCGATGTCTCAAAGATTGGGTTAGGCTGTGTTTTAATGCAACACGGAAGGATAATTGCCTATAGGTTGTGACAGTTGAAGGATCATGAAAGGAATTACCCCACTCACGATCTGGAATTAGCCGCAGTAGTGTTTGCATTGAAAATCTGGTGGCATTACCTATATGGTGAGAGATTATTAGTCTACTCCGATCATAAGAGTCTAAAGTATTTATTCTCCTAGAAGGAACTGAATATGAGGCAGAGAATGTAGATTGAATTCCTGAAGGACTATGACTGTGAACTCCGGTACGAACCAGGAAAGGCCAATGTAGTCGCCGATGCACTAAGTAAGCAACCTGGTATTCTGGCTAGAATGCAAGTCAAGCAAACAGAGATGTTGGACTGTCTCATGTACTATGATGTTTAGCGTTATGTGTAAGGAAAGCGGATGATTTTAGCATACCTTTAAGTCCAACCAGAGGTGATAAATGAGGTAAAGGGATGTCAGGCAAATGATTCTTTTCTTGTAAAGATCATGAGTGAGCTGGACAAAGAATCCCGAAGTGATTTTAATGTTACGCCGGATGGAGCATTAAGGTTTAGGAATCAGTTATGCGTGCCGGACAACAAAAAATTAAAGGAGAAAATTTTTAAGAAAGCCTATCAATCCCGTTATACGATTCACCCAGGAGCCAATAAGATGTGCCAGGATTTGAAGAAAATATTTTGGTGGAGGAATATGAAGAGGGATATTGCAGCTTACGTGAAAAAATGCCTTGTGTGCCAACAAGTAAAGGCCGAAAGAAAGTATCCGTCTGGGTTATTGCAACCAATGTCGTTTCTAGGCTAGAAATGCGAAGATGTTGCCATGGACTTTGTTACCGGACTGCCAAGAACGCCAAGGAAATATGATGCTATTTGGGTTATTGTTGACCGGCTAACAAAGTCAGCCCATTTTCTGGCAATCCGAATGACATACTCCCGTGATAAATTAGCCCAGCTGTAAACGAGGTTGTTAGACTTCATGGTGTGCCTGCCTCTATTGTATCAGATAGAGACCCTCGTTTTATTTCACGATTCTGGAAGAGTCTTGTGACGGACCGGATTATTCTCCATTGAATAACCTCCGTCAATGGTAACACAACCCT
>JAODPA010059878.1:0-11220 GCA_025585075.1 Nepenthes mirabilis
AAACTACTATGCACTTTTTTGGGTTTTGCCTCTTGTGGGATGACTTTAATGCTTTGAGATAAATGGGTGGTGCTTTGTTTTCATTGTTATTCATGTCTCTGAAACTCGTTTTACAAAATCGTATGTTATACTTGCTTTTTATTCCCGGGTTGGATGGCACATAATCTTATCTATCAATCTAAAATACTAGGTAAATATAAGAATAGATTTGTAGATAAAATGTTATGTTATCCGATGGTGTTTATTGGATTTTTCTGAACATTTTTCTTTATCAGACTATGCATATGTGAGGCAGCGTACAGTGGGTCAAATCTTTTATCCATTTCTCTCTCACATATTGGCAAGTTGAGAGAAACCAGGAGAGGGAGAAACGGAGAGGATGTAGGCTGCTTTGCTAGTAGATGAACTGCTGGTGGTGGTGGTGGATGGTAGGAGGCACGGTGGTGTTGGGTGGTGCCATTCTCTCTTTCATTGTCTTTGGTAAGTTGACGGTGACCAGGAAGGGAGAAGTTGGCATCAACTCTGCCAGTAGACAATGTGCTGCTGGCGGTGGTGGAGATGCCAGTCGGGTGGTGTGATTCTCTCAACCATCGGTCTCTCACACTTCAGCAAGCACGGCAGTGGATGTTTGATGTAACGGCGGTGGAGATGGCAGTTGGGCGATGAGATTCTGTCATCCAGCTCTCTCTCTCACTTTAGAAGTGTAGCTGAACAAGGGTGGAAGTTGCCGGGTCTTTGCTAGAAGAAGTGCCGTCGGCGGCGGCTGTTTTAGGAGGCACGGCTTCATAAACCATACGCCTTATTTGAAATTATCTGAATAATTATTTTCTTAATATTTTTAACGAATAGGTGAAATCTTTGCTAGACCAAAAACCACCCGGCAGTAATGTTAATGATTGTCCTGTGTATGTGTTGGGTCCCATGTCTTGGCCCATGAAGAATTGTCAGGCCCATGAATGATTCCGTGGCCCGCGAAGGGTCCAAAAGCCCATGTGAGATAGTCAACCCAGCCCGGCTTGCTTTACTTTTGGACGGAGTGGCTCTGTCCTTGGTTTGAGGAACCAAACAGAGAGGGCTTTGAAGATGATGAGCACCGGTGAAGTGTTGTTCTGGCATAAAAGACAGCGCCGGCCACAGTAATAGCCCCATGCGACGGCGACAGTAGCGATGGTTCCGCATGTAAACGCCGTCTGCAATCCTCTGTCCTTCTCCACCGCACCTCATCATACACTTTACCAAAATTTCGGCCGATCTCCTCGAACTTGCCATATGAAAACATAATACCGGCATCCACAAAGAGGAAGGAAAGATTTATATGCCTAGATTTCTGGATTTTTCGTTGGTGATGGTGGCAACAACGGCGGTGGCTCATCCTGTGGGAAACGGCCAAAAAGCTCGTTTTTCCACTAAAAAGCATAAGAACAAAACTGTCTACTTACAGCAAGCATTCCTTCGATCTAAGAAATTGGTCGACTTCCTAAACAAACGATGGTAGTACTCATCCTACACTTGGCATGTTAATGCTTGGGGGCTGGGGGCTACTTCCTATCTTCTGCGATTTCCGAGAAAAAATCAGACAACCAGGTATTCCGGCATTTCCTCTCTAAAAATACCAAACGCAGAAGCATTTTGGAATTTTCTCTCACGAGCAGCCGAACACGGATCCATTCCGGTACTCCCTCTCATATAGCAACAGATTTTTCTGCCCAACTGGAGCCTACGGTGCCATTTCAGCACTTCCTGGCTCCTAAAAGTCCACTCCCAAGATGGCCAGCAAAAAGAGGCCCAGATTTGGCCTAGGCCGGTTTGACTTAGTCAATGGAGCAGATCGGATTGCAGCGCAGCAGTAGAAAAGAAAGAAGAAAGAGAGAAGAGAGGAGAAGACACTAAAGGCGCTCACGTAAGCTGACGTTGCCACAAATCCCGTCACCAGACGGCCATCACCATGCCTGGCGATATCGCCTGTACGAACTTCACCGGTGTTCTTCAAAGCTCTCTCTCTGATTCCTCAAACCACGCACAGATTGCTGGTCGACATTTCTTCTCGCAAAAAACCGATTTCATTTCTAAATCGGCATTTCCACTCACAAAAAACCGTTTTCAAATCCAGATCGGCATTTGAAAGTGTCAAAAATCGATTTCATTTCCAAATCGGCATTTGAAGGCATCTCTTCTCAAAGATTGCTGGATGACATTTCTTCTCTCAAAAAACCGATTTCATTTCTAAATCGGCATTTCCACTCACAAAAAACCGTTTTCAAATCCAGATCGGCATTTGAAAGTGTCAAAAACCGATTTCATTTCCAAATCGGCATTTGAAAGCATCTCTTCTCACAGATTGCTGGTAAAAAACCGATTTCATTTCTAAATCGGCCTTTGAGGTACAAAAATCCGATTTCATTTCTAAATTAGTATTTCCGGAAGTAACACGGTAATTCAATCCGGTTTCAAATCCAACCCGGCATTTTTCATGTCACAACTCACTCTGGATTCCAAATTCTGCTCCGGTCACTGCCAGTCTGGATTCCCAAAATCCACTTTGTCGCGTTCTATTATGGAGCCCAAGATCTTTCTGTCACCAAACAGCGCTCAGAAATTGAACTCCGGAATTCTACTCCAGATTTTTGCACTCCGGAATCTTGAATTCCGTCAGAAAATGAACTCCGGATGTTGCACTCCGGAGATTTGCATTCCGTCAGAAAATGGACTCCGAAATTTTGCCCTCGGAAATTTTGAATTCCGTCAGAAATTGGACTACGGATTTTTACACTCCGGAATCTTGCATTCCGTCTGAAAATGAACTCCGGTTAAAATAGAGGGGGGAAAGTTCGGTTAAAATTTATGGTATTAGTTTCCCCCCCCCCCCCCCCAAATTTAATAATTTAATGCAGTAAGTTCGGTCCATGTCTATTATTTTGTACCTATAAATTTTAATTTTTTTTAAATTAGCTCAATTTAGACAGTATCGTACCATTAATCTTTTATTTTTACTGATTGATTTAGTTTCGAATTAATATTTGTTGGGTCCCATGTCCCGGCCCATGTGACATGCCCCGGCCCACGAAGCAGGTCGCGGCCCACGAGGAATCCAGAAGCCCACATGAAACAACCAGCCTAGTCCAAGGGTTGAAAGGCGCGAATCCATGATGGAGGAAGGCAACGGAAACCTGCAGCGCATTAAATGCGTCGCCGGGAACAAGCGAAAAAGGCGGAAAGGCTAGCCAATAGAGGCGTGGCTGGCGCAGCGCCAACAGCACCCGCTGCCGTCTGCAAGTGGCCAACCAATCCCCGCACAGGGGAAAATCGGAGGTGGTCAACAACGCTCAGCAGCGTGTTAGCCACACAACAGGACAGCCGGCGTAACCGGCGGTTCACAACAGTGACCAGCGGCACGATGGCCCAAGCAACGGGCATTTTGGCGCCCAAGAGTCCAACGAGGAGAGGCATATAAGAGCCCTCACACCCTACAGAGAAAGGGACCTTCTCTTGACGTCTCTTGGAACATCTTTGATCCTCTACTTCCCTTTGAATCAAGAATTCAAACGGCCAATCATATTCAACGGTTCCCCTCTTCTCTAATCAAGAACACGAGAGTGACGAGTTGAGACGAAGCACCATCTCATCTGCAGTAGATAACTCGCTCACCATCCCAGCATCCCTTGAGATCACGGGAAAGTCAGCCACCCATTGCGGTGCATCAAGGAAGCCAGGCCTTCCACCACCTGCTCATTGCATTCTCCACATCACCGCACAAAGCATCTCTTATGCCTACACAGCATTTCTTCGCGCACCCCTTTAGCGTGCGCCATTTCCATTTACTGCGGGAATTTGTTGACTTGAGTGTCGTAGCGGCCTCGGTGGGAGAAATCCTGCCGGACCCTTGACCTCTTGTTTGTTGTTTGTGTTGTGCAGGTCCAGGTTCACAGGGACGGAGACCGGACCCTTCTTCCGAAGCAGCCTCATGCTTAGGAATCCGAAGGCTCTCTAATCCGTACGACAACCGTGGGTCCGGGACGCAACATTGGCGCCGTCTGTAGAAAACTGACAATAAGTCAAGTGTCTCTTTCCCATCTAGCTACTGAACAACAGAAAATGGTGAACACCCGAGCACAAGCTAGCGCTCCTGTGGTGGAAGTCACAGCCCAAAACGAAGTTCCCCCCGCAGGGAACCAGGCAAACGATCAACCGGAGCCTGACGTCCGCCGCCTGGCTGCGGACATAAATGATCTGAAGGAGGTCCTCCTTGCCGTATGCAAGAACACCGGGACTGCCTGGCCCGGGACCGCTCCTCCAGCAACCCAGGCCTCCACCTCCAAGAGAGAAAGGCGTTGAGACGCCGCTCGCAGGAGGTGAGCTAACCGACCCGACCGCGCTGCAGCCCCGGCCGCTCCAAGCGAAAATGGCCAGAATGAGGCGGAAAGCCATCCCGCCGACGATGACAGGGAGGACAGCCCCGAATGGCGCAACCCCCGTAACTCGCGTGGCAATAGGAGGCCACCCGCTGCAGGCTCCAACGGCGAACGCGCCTCCCAGGCGGAGAGTCGCCAACCCAGACGAGCTCAGACACACCTCCAGGGCAATACGGAGCTCCGTGACATCCTCAATGCGCGAAGAGGCACTACGGACCCCTCGATGGAGGAGAAAGTCAAGGTGTTGTGGGATACCCTGCATAAGGAGAAACCCACGCCCTCCTCCGCCAACCTCCGTAGATCGCCCTTCGCCATGAACTTGCGGATGCAGCCGTTACCGAGCAAGTTCAAAATGCCGGTCCTGGAGGGATACAACGGAAGCAAGGACCCAATGGACCACCTAAACTGCTTCCGCACCCACCTCTCTCTACAAGGGGCAAGCGAGGCCCTGATGTGCCAGTGCTTCCCCGTCACCCTTAGGGGTGACGCGCTACTCTGGTTCCACGGCCTCCCCCCGAACTCCATAGGCTCGTTTGACGAGCTTGCTGATAGCTTCTTGAGCCAATTCGCCTCCAGCAGAAGGGAGGAGAGACAACCCTGGCACCTGGTCCGCCTCCGACAAAGGCAAGATAAAAGCCTAAAACGGTTTCTAGACCGTTTCATTACTGAGGCGCGGCGGATCCCTCACCTCTCCGATGAGCTGAAACTCAACGCCTTCGTCGCCACTCTGGCGGCGGGGGACTTCTTCAAACATCTGTCGCACCAGTGCCCTCATACCTTCCGGGAGGCTGAGACCATTGCCCGGGCGTACATCACGGCCGAAGAGGCCAACGAGGCGAAGCTCCCCGAGCGAGTGGACCGGCCCCCGGAAGCCCTTAGAGCTTCTGGAGGGAGAAAGAGGGACAGCGACAGCCAGCGCTTCTCGGAGCGCCGAAAGCAGCAGCGGCCCCCACCGGGGCCCAAAAAGGATTACAGCACGACCTCTCTGACCTCACTGAACGATAGCCGCGCAAACATCCTGATGCAGATTCAGGATGAAAAATTCTTCAAGTGGCCAAAAACGCCCAAGGGTCCCAGCGGCAGCGATCAGACGAAGTACTGCCAGTACCACCGCTGTCTGGGGCACTCAACTGAGAACCGCCACACCCTGCAAACCGAGTGAAGACCTTGACCACCGCGACGAGACCTCACTGCAGCTGGCCCAGTCTGGGGAGGAAACTGAGGCAATCCCACTTAACCCTTCCGATCCGGAGCGGTGCGTCAACGTGGGGAGATCCTTTCAACCTGCAGAGCGCGACAGGCTGATTACCTTCCTTAGGGTTAACTCCGACGTATTCGCCTAGGTCCCCGCTAACATGCCCGGGATATCGGCCGAGATCATAGTCCACAAGCTGGGCCTTGACGTGAGCCAAAAACCCGTCCGGCAGAAGCGGAGGAACCACTCCGTCGATAAGTTGGTCGCCATCAGGGAAGAAGTGAAGAGGCTCCTGGATGCCGGGTTCATCAGAGAAGTCCAGTATCCGGAATGGCTGTCCAACGTCGTGCTGGTGAAAAAGAGCAGCGGCAAGTGGCGGATGTGCGTCGACTTCACGGACGTGAATAAGGCCTGCCCCAAAGATAGCTTTCCGCTTCCCAGGATCGACCAGCTCGTGGATTCCACATCCGGGCACGAACTACTAAGTTTCATGGATGCATACTCTGGGTACAACCAGATCAGGATAGACCTAGAAGACGAGAAGCACACCTCGTTCATGACAAACCAAGGGACATATTGCTATAAAATGATGCCCTTTGGTCTCAAGAATGTTGGCGTAACGTACCAGCGCCTTGTAAACAAAATGTTCGAAGATCAAATCGGACGGAACATGGAGGTGTACGTTGACGACATGCTTGTGAAAAGCAAAGTCGCGAGCCACCACGTCAACGACTTAGATGAGACCTTTCAGATCCTCCGACGGCATGGGATGAAGCTCAATCCTGTCAAATGCGCGTTCGGGGTGACCTCTGGAAAGTTCTTAGGCTTCATTGTATCCCAACGCGGAATAGAAGCCAATCCAGAGAAGATCAACGCCATACTCGACTTGAACCCTCCGCGAACAATAAAAGAAGTCCAGAAGCTGACGGGGCGGATAGCCGCCCTCTCGCGGTTCCTAGCCAAGTCAGCCGAGAAATATTTGCCCTTCTTCAAGGCGCTAAGGGGCACCAAATCGCACGGGTTCAAGTGGAATGAAGAATGTGACGAAGCCTTCAGGGAACTGAAGACTTACCTCTCCAGCGCGCCGCTTTTAAGCTCGCCGCGCGAAGGGGAAGACCTCTATCTCTACCTGGCCACATCGGCGTCAGCCCTCAGCTCCGTGCTAGTTGCGGAGCACGAAGGCAAGCAACAGCCGGTGTATTACGTAAGCCGGGTGCTGACTGACGTAGAGGCCCGCTATCCGCACGCTGAAAAGATGGCGCTCGCGCTTGTCTATGCGGCGCGGAAGCTGCGACCCTACTTCCAGTCTCACCGGATCGTCGTGCTGACGGACCAGCCGCTGAAGTCGATCTTGCAGAAATCGGAGACGTCAGGCCGGCTGGTTAAGTGGGTCGTCGAGCTAGGAGAATTCGACTTAGAATTCCGGCCCCGGCCAGCCGTGAAAGGACAGGCTCTGGCGGACTTTATCGTCGAGGCAGTGACGCCAGCACAGGAGGAAGACAGCGACCCAGGGAGCACGGAGCACGACAATTCACCTGTGTGGACCCTAAACGTAGACGGATCGTCTACCCAGACAGGCAGCGGAGCTGGTATCGTGCTAAGGACGCCCGAGGGCGTGGAGATCATATACTCCGTTACTCTGGCTTTCCCGGCCACGAACAACGTCGCGGAGTATGAGGCCCTTCTCGCGGGCCTACGACTGGCGAGGGAGTGTTCCGCGCGGTCGTTGGTCGTGCGTAGTGACTCCGAGCTCGTGGTCAATCAGGTGAAGGGGAACTTCGAAGCCTCGAACCCACAACTTGTGAGGTACCTGGCGAAGGTAAGGGCCCTAATCCCTGAGTTCGGTCGATTTGAGATCGAGCATATCCCGAGATCGGATAACGAACGCACTGATTGACTGGCCCGGGACGCGGCCGCCAGAACAGTAGAGCAGTACGCAAGGGAGCCTAGGGAAGTCCTGAACGTACCCAGCATCGACGCCGAAGACAAAGAAGTCCTTCATGTCAACACGAGGGACAACTGGATGACACCATACATAAGGTTCCTAACTGAAGAAACCCTACCAGAAGACATCAACGAAGCCAAGCGAATCAAGAAGACGGCAGGGTGGTACACGGTCCTAAATGGGAGACTATACAGGCGAGGATACTCCACCCCTCTCCTGAAGTGCCTTACTCCGGAGGAAGCCGACTACGCGTTGGCAGAAGTACACCTGGGGCTGTGCGGATCACACATTGGCGGGAAGAACCTAGCGTTCAACGTCATGCGGCAAGGGTTCTACTGGCCCACCATGAAACGAGACGCTATGGAATTTGCCCGGAAGTGTGAAAGTTGCCAGGTCCATGGCAACATGACGCACCAGCCGCACACCGAACTGCACTATCTCCAATCCCCATGGCCGTTCGCACAATGGGGGCTCGACATACTTGGACCCCTACCAATGGCTGCCGGATAGAGGAAATTCTTGATCGTTGGCATTGACTACTTTACGAAGTGGGTGGAAGCCGTCCCCCTAGCAAAAATCACAGAGCAAAACGCGACGGAGTTTCTCCGTCAGGGCATCGTTTGCCACTTTGGGATTCCTGAGGTCGTAGTGACCGATAACGGAACCCAGTTCACCGATAAACACCTCACAAAGTACTGCCGCGACCTTCGCATTAAGCTGGTGCACACGTCCGTGGCGCACCCTCAAGCAAACGGGCAGGTCGAAGTCACCAATCGCACACTGCTGCACGGGTTGAAAACCAGACTGGAAGACGCAGGGGGCTCCTGGACTGAGGAGCTGCCATCAGTACTCTGGTCGTATCGAACCACTGCGAGAGAGCCAACAAGGGAGACGCCCTTCAACCTTTGCTTTGGGGCTGAGGCTGTGGTGCCCGTGGAGATGGGGATGCCAAGCCTGCAGATCGAATGCTTCGACCCAGCCACCAATGATTAAAGGCTTCGGGAAAGTCTGGATTTGCTCTCGAAAGTTTGAGATGCCGCACGACTCAGAACCGCGGCCTACCAACAGCGAGTCGCACGGTACTACAATAAGCGAGTAAAGGCACGCCCACTGGAAGTTGGAGATCTGGTCCTCCGGAGCGTAGAGGCGGCAAGAAAGATCGCAAATAGGAACAAACTCTCCCCCAGGTGGGAGGGGCCGTTCCTCGTCTCCGCAATCCTCTGGAGCGGAGCGTACAAGCTACGCGCCCAGAACGGTAAACTGGTCCCGCGGACCTGGATCGCCGCCAACTTGAGAAAATACTATCAGTAATGCAATTCCGACTCAGGTAAGTCTCACACGCATGCATCATAACGAGTGCTTGAACGTGAATTTTATCTTCAATTAGCATAATTGCTCTATCATCCTGCATATTCATTCGTGTGAGTTAATGACATGCACCGCATTCTTAAATCAAACGACCTAGACTGCCCCTAAGTCGGGAGGACAAGCGTCCGTCCGTAAAACCAGTCCTTGACTCAGTGCCAGGCGGTCCGGAGCAGACCGTCCCAGGACTCCGTCCTCACGCCAGGTGGCTTGGGGACGGCTTTACTCACCATGGCTTCGCGCCAAAAGGCCCCAGCGGCCACCAAGAGACTAAGCCCCGTGCTTGGCAGCCCGGAGGCATCCAGCCGTAGGCTGGGACAAAGGATCCAGGCGATCCATTCCAGAGGCTTCATGCCAAAGACCCGTGCGGTCAAAACATTAGGCCTGGGGGCTCCCTGAGTCCCCACTCTACGGCCAACAAAACCTTAGGGGGCAAAGAATCGCAGGCGTGCGGCGACCTTCTCAAACAGAAGTGAGCACCCTCAGTCTACAATGGTCATGGGCTAGGACCTCAACTTGGTGATTATAACGCTTTGAGTAGGAGCGACACACCTCCCGCAATCGTACGTGACCGAGTCCTAGACCCAGGAGTCCGGTTACCGCGGCCTGATCGCTGCGCTAACCCTCGTTGTGACTCCAGGGGCTTGGCGACGACATCCGCTGCACCGGATCGAACCCCCCAAACGTGTGAGCTGTGATGACATCCTCTTACGAAGGACGAGCATCACGCAAGAAGGCGCCTGGATAGGGCCTTAACAACAGCGGCTCCAAAAAGACCAACGCTCAAACATGAAGCATGATCCAACGAACGGAAACAAAAGCGAAAAGTAAGCAACACTCTACGATAGAAAAAGCATGGACGCGAAGTATAAAAAGATGCTTCTCATTCATGCAAAAAACAGATATGGTACAAAGACAAAAGCCAATCTCAAAACTCAATATCGGCAAAGGCTAATCAGGAAGACTCGACGGGCCAGCCCCCTCGTGAAAATTCTTCAACCGAGACGCCACAGGAACGTGAGGAGCGACCAAAGAAGCAATCCTGCGACATAGGCGGATGCCGTCCCAATGCCGGGCCTCCAACGCCAGCTGTATTTCTGCAGAAGAATGACGGCCAACCATTTCTCTGGCGAACCTGGCGACTCTTTCCTCCGCCGCGGTGAGAAGACCCTCCAGCGGCTCAACTCTCTGCCGCAGCTGCCCGTTCTCCTCTGTAAGAGATGCGATCTGGGCCTGGCCGCTGTAGACGAGTTGCTGTCCGCTGAGGATGGTCCGCTGCAGGTCCCCGCGAAAAAGGGAAGCTTGCACTTCGAAGGGGACCGCACCACCAGGAACCTGCATAGAAAGAAAGATCAGAGACATTCCCAAATTAAACGACAAAGGGAGAGGGCCAGAAAGAAGCAACCGTACCGGAGAAGAGGCAACGCGCGGGGAGCGTGCGAGATCACTCGGGAGAGCCTCTCCCTGGGTCTCCGCTCTTTCGCGTGCTGGAGGCGGGCTGGCTGTAAGTGCGGCGACCGTAGGAGCGCTCGAAGGCTCCTGCCTCGAAGACGTCCCGGCTGCCCCTTCGCTGGCTCCGACCGAATCGGCGGCGAACGCGACGCCTTCCTCTGAAGACGGCTGCCCCTAGCGTGTTAGCCATGGCAACAGGACAGCCGGCGTAACCGGCGGACCACAACAGTGACCAGTGGCGCGATGGCCCAAGCAACGGGCGTTTTAGCGCCCAAGAGTCCAACGAGGAGAGGCGTATAAGAGCCCTCACACCCCACAGAGAAAGGGACCTTCTCTCGACGTCTCTTGGAACATCTTTGATCCTCTACTTCCCTTTGAATCAAGAATTCAAACGGCCAATCATATTCAACGGTTCCCCTCTTTTCTAATCAAGAACACGAGAGTGACGAGTTGAGACGAAGCACCGTCTCATCTGCAGTAGATAACTCGCTCACCATCCCAGTATCCCTTGAGATCACGGGAAAGTCTGCCACCCATTGCGGTGCATCAAGGAAGCCAGGCCTTCCACCACCTGCTCATTGCATTCTCAATATCACTGCACAAAGCATCTCTTACGCCTACACAGTATTTCTCCGCGCACCCCTTTATCGTGCGCCATTTCCGTTTACTGCGAAAATTTGCTGACTTGAGCGTCGGAGCGGCCTCGGTAGGAGAAATCCTACCGGACCCTTGACCTCTTGTTTGTTGTTTGTGTTGTGCAGGTCCAGGTTCATAGGGACGGAGACCGGACACTTCTTCCGAAGCAGCCGCACGCTTAGGAATCCGAAGGCTATCTAATCCGTACAACCGTGGGT
>JAODPA010059889.1:0-11220 GCA_025585075.1 Nepenthes mirabilis
AATAAACAGTACTCCCCCTCAAGTAATAATAATTTGAACTAATATGCAAATAACAAAACTCCCCCAAAATAAGTAGGGTCTCCCCTAAGCTCCCCCTATCAAAGTGAATCAAGTCTCCCCCTTTTTGTCACGAATGGCCAAGGGATAATGTAGCTCACTTTTCTTAATCCAGACTTGTCTCACTGAATGCACTCTTGCATTCAAACTTTTAACTTGTGCATCCAAATGTTGAAGGTGATCAACAAGTTTATTCATGTTTAGCCCTAGTCTTTGGTTGTGCAAAGGATTCATGGTATAGCACCGTGGGCGAATGTTACCAACTTTTCCACATGCATGACAGGTAGGCACAAACTTAGGGATGAAAGAATTGTTCATAGCCTTGTGATTACCTAGATTAGTTGAGCCAAAATTGTTATTCACACGTTGAGACACGGCCTTGATGACTTTGGGTGTGTAGGCATATTTGTGTGAAATTTTTGTGGCGGGAATAAACTCAGTTTTAGGTTTCACGTCAGTTTGTACAAAATTTACAACATACCCCGAACCCTGTTTATTTCCACCAATTTTTCCCAATCCGAGCGTATGGTCTAATTTTGTGGACCCATTCAAGAATTGCTTTAGATCTTTTCGAGAAGCCTCAAGTTCAGATTCTAAAGTTGTGAGTTGCTTAGCAAATGAGATTTTCAAATTCTCAATTTCTTGAGTTTTAGAACCTACATCGGATTAATGGACTAATTTTTCTTGTTCCAACTCAATGACCCTACTGTTTAAGGTTTTATTTTGTCTCTTTACTTTCAAGCATACCCTAAATAGTTTGTCATATGCTTTTTGAAGGCCATCAGATTCAGCTTCTGATTCATCCACAGAGTCATCAGAGTGATTAAAGTTTTTTACTGAATGGTCACACGTAGAGGTCATAAAAGCCATGTACTTGACAGGGCCATCGTCAGAACATTTTTCACCCTCTTCTTCTTCGTCATCACTTAGGGTCACATTAGCTTTAAAGACTTATCCTTGTTGGCGTTTAAGGTTTGGGCATTCAGCCCGATAGTGGCCAAAGCATTTACACTCATGACATTGAACTCCTTGAGTATTTTTTGATTTGTAATCCTTGAGTTCACGTCGGTCTTTCTTCTCAAATTGAGATGACCGTTTTGAATCCACATCAATTTTGTTTGATGAAGATTTATTTTTCCTTAAGAATTTTTTGAAGTTCTTAACAAATAAGGAAAAGTCGTCATCACTACACGAGTCTTCATCGGAATCCCGGGTTTGCTCTTCCCTACTTGATTTGAGAGCAAGAGATTTATTCTTCTTTGATTGTGATAATGTGTGCTCATAAGTTTGTAGGGACCCTACAAGTTCTTCGATTTTTAATTTGTCTAAATCTTTACTCTCTTCAATCGCCGTCACTTTGGTTCTAAATCGTTCAGGCAACGATCATAGAACTTTTCTAACAACTCTATGTTCCGGGATTCGTTCGACTAAATTAAACGTAGAATTTACAATATCATTTAATTGGGCATAAAATTCATCAAATGTCTCATCATCTTTCATTTTTATTTCTTCGAATTTAGTGGTGAGCATTTACAATTTTGAATTTTTAACTAGTTTAGTTCCTTCATGAATGATTTCTAAAATGTCCCACGCATCTTTAGACGTCTCACACATTGAAATTCGTTTAAACTCATTGGGAGACACGGCCATAAAAATAGCATGTAGCCCATTACTATTACAATTACATGTATCAAGTACCTCTTTAGTCCATGAAGATAGGGCTTTTGGTTCGTTGCCTGATGAACTAGTAGGTGGAGTCCACCCAACTTGGGTACGTGCCCAAACACGCTCATCTAGAGATTTTAGGAAGGCTCTCATCCGAACCTTTCAATAGGCATAGTTATTCCTATCAAAGAAGGGAGGAACGGAGAGCGATCCACTCGTGTACATCTAGATCGGGGGTTACGGATCGGGATAAGTCTCTGATACCAATTGAAAAAGTACTTTTTGGTGCTTTCGTGAACAATCAAGTTTCGACCCCGATAAATATTAGCGGAAGTAAAAATTATAAATATCTAATACACGTAAAAGATATTTAATACTAGATGCTAACGAGACAACAAGCATGCACGATACAAATAATTATAAGCAATAGAGATAAAGACACAATTTTTTGGTGACGAAGTGAAAACTCGATACCCACGGTATCGAGAAAAACACTACGGGCTTCAACGGCCAGGGAAGCAATGCACTATGAAAATTAACTTACAGATCGGGTGGTGACGACGCGCTAACCTAGCCGACTTACTCCCGTCACGTGATCCCTACCAAGGAACTCCTTGGATTTGCCCGCGGCAACGGAACCGGACTCATTCCGGTCTTCACGTCAATCTTTCCTCGAACCACTTGAATTTCCAATCACGAACGAGTCTCCTTATTCACGAACCAACGTCTCCAACGAAGGTAGAAGGATGAAAGTTTGAATGGAAAAAGAAAAAGAAAAATGGTGAGAAAACTCTTTAAATCATGAAGCTCAAAGTTATGTCTTTTGATTTTCTCAAGAGATGCTAAAGCAATGAAGCATGTAAGGCTTTCTTCTCAAGTTTAATTGCTCCACAAGATGTCCAGAGAGGCTGTGGCGTGCTTAGGGTTTCAAGAAAATAAGGTATGAATTTATAGTGGAGCCAAAAACGCATTCAAAAATTCTGTCCGTTGGACCGCTGCTCGAGCGGCCAGAGGGCGAGCAGCGAGCGGGCACCCTACTGGAATTTCGGCTCGAGCGGCTATCGAGCGACAGGCGAGCGGGCTGCATACTGGTTTTTCGGCTCGAGCGGCTAGCGAGCGACAGGCGAGCGGTTTGCATACTGGTTTTTCGGCTCGAGCAGTTAGCAAGCTTCAGGTGGGCGCAGGGGCAAAGCGGACATAATGGACTTTAACGGACTTTAACCCGACAACTCACAACTCGACAGAAATACACTAATACATATGGTCACGGAATATGCTAATTAGACAAATATCTCTAACAAGTTGGGTAGACTCCACCTAGGAGTGCTATGAGCGATAAACCAAAATTTTTATCCTTGTCGACAAAAGAAAATGTGATACTTGTAATTAGAATGGTAAAAAATTACGTGCTATTTTTATATCTGTCATCAGAAGAATTTAAATGCATTTCTATATACGAGATATCTAAAGATAATGTGATATTCTTAGAACTACACATAAATGTATTGAACTAGTGAAGAACTCAAAATTATGAATACTCACCACTAGATTCGAGGAAATTATAATGAAAAAGGATAAAATCTTTGATGAATTTTATACTAAATTAAACGATATAATAAACTTGATGTTCAACATAGGAGAAAAGACGCCTAAAAATAGTAATGTTTGAAAAATTCTGAGATCGCTTTCAAAGTGATTTCATTCCAATGTAATGGCTATTGAAGAAACTAAATATCTTAACAAATTAAAAATTGAAAAACTTATTGGATCGCTATAAATATATGAACACACTCTCACAGTTAAAGAAAAATAAATTTATTACTCTTGAATTTGTTAAGAAAGGCGAGATCATAGCTCCGATGATGAGTCAGTTAGTAATGAGAATTTTTCTTTACTTGTCAAAAAATTTAAAAACTTTTTCAAGAATAAAAACAAAAAATAAATTTCTAAAAAAAATGATATCACACATAATTCCATAAAAAAAGATAAAAAGAAAAATAAATGCACGAAAAATAAAAAAATCTAAAGAAATTTAATGCCACGAATACTATAGTTTTGGTTATATTTGGATTGAATGTTCTAACTTTAAAAGATAAAAAGAAAAATCATTGAATGTCTCTCTAACGGATGATAAAGATGAAGAAAATAATGATGAAAAATCCTCGGAAGAAGATGAGGTAAGTTATATGGTCTTTTAAGACTTTCATTGTTGGTGATGATAGAGCCACTAGTGAGTTACTAGAACAATCTGATTCTTCACATGAAGAATATGATAATAAGCTTGATGGGTTTCAAATAGTCTACGCCAAATTGTTTAAAAAATGTTTAAAACTGAAGAAAATTAATAAATTAATAAACAACAAATTAGCTGAATTAGAAAACAAAAGCTAAAATTAAAATCAAATTGGATCTTACCACCGTTAAATATCGTGAGTTTGAAATGTTGAATTGCTCCTTAAATGTAAAAATTAAATCTTTAGAATTGGATCTCAAAAGTACTGAAAATGATATTAAGAAATTCTTACGTGGTATCAAAAACTCGATCATATATTAAAATTAGGAAAGATAGTAAAAAATAAGAAAGGCTTAAAATTTGTAGAGAATACTTCCAAAACTGGTGTATACACAAAAATAATTTTTGTTCCTACCATCAACATTGCACATAGAAATATAAACACATCTAAAACCATTAAACCTATGTCATAACATATAGAGAAAATAAATGTTCTTAAATTCTTACCTAAATTGATCTACTTTATAAATCGATTTAGAAACCAATCTAGTAAAGCTTACTTTATTCTTAAGTTTGTGCCAACTTGCCATGCACGTGGATAAATCAAAAACATTCGCTCCACATTATCACACAATTAATCTACTATTCAACCAAAGACAGAGTATAAAAACAAACAAACTTATCAATCATATTTAACAGTTAAATAAACAAGTAAGAAAACTAAATTAGAAAATTATTTAAAATAGAAAAGTATAGATTAAGAAAAGTGATCTAAAAAATTTTTCTAAAAATTATTCATATAAAGTGGCCTACATTGCTCTAAAAGCTCAAATTTATTTGTTGTGGTATCGTGATAGTAGATAAGGCTATGTTCTACATTACCTACATTGCTCTAGACACATGTATTGTAATAAGGCTATGTTCTCATCTCATTTTGGCTATCCCGATTAGACTATTGTTTTTGGAGATGGAACTAGGTATCTTATTCTCAACAGAGGTCAAATTAGTATTTCTAAACTCTCAAAGCCTTGTGATATTTTATATACATTTGGGTTAAAATCTAACCTCCTTAACATTAGTTAATTTTGTAATAAAAATTTTAAGGTCAGATTTTTTTCAAATTAAGTACTTTATTTATAACATAAATGACTCTCTTGTATTAGAAGGCAAAAGAATTTCTGATAACATCTATGTATCATGCTTGTCCTTGTCTTAGGATATCATCCCACTAAAATCCATATTATTTAATTATGGCATCAACGTCTTGGATATCTAAATTTTAAAATTTTATTTAAAATTTTTAAGAAAATTTATATTGAAGGTCTTTCAAAATTATCTAATGTCGAACACCATGTGAGTTGTCTATGCCAACTAGGAAAACAAACTAGAGCTAGTCATCCATCACTACATAACATTCACACCTCGCGTCCCCTTAAACTAATCTAAATGGATTTCATGGAACCTTCTAGGATTGAGAGTTTAGACAGTAAAAAGTATATCTGAGTGATTATTAATAATTACACTAGATATTCTTGAATTGATCTCATATGTAAAAAATTTGATACTTTTGGCCATATAAAAATTATGTACAAAAAACTCGCTAATGAAAAAGGAACCCTAATTGTACGAATTCAAAGTGATCATAGAAAAGAATTTGAAAACACTAGCTTTTACAACTTTTGTAATGAAGAAGGAATATAGTATGAATACTCTGCACCAATCACACCTAAACAAAATAGGATAGTTGAATAAAAAAATTGGGTTATCCATGAATTAGCTAGACTTTCGATGCAAAGTAAAAATGTAGCTATGTACTTTTAGAATGAAGCCATAAACATGACTTGTCATATAATCAATAGAATCTACCTAAAATCTGGGATAGATAAAACTCCCTATGAACTCTGGAAAGGGAAGAAATATAATATAAAGTATTTTCATAATTTTAGAAGTAAATACTACATACTTTGAGATAGGAAAAATCTAAGTGAGTTTGACACTAAAAGTAATGAAGGAATATTTCTAGGATATTCTCATTCCAATAGAGCCTATCAAGTGTATAATTTTTATATTTTAATTGTAATAGAATTGATCAATATAGTTGTAGATGATATCCCTAGTGAGCAACTTAAAGACAATGATTGCATCAACAAAGAGATTGATAAAAATGAATCCTCATATGAATCAGCCCCTGCTGATATTTCTGATAAGATTTTGGACATCATTGCAGTCAAAGAACCTTTTGATGGAGTCAGACTAAATCATTCCAGAGACTACATATTAAGTAATCTGAGTGAGGGCATGAGATTTATCATGTTTTTGAATCAACTCGCTTATACATGTTATGTCTCCCACTTAGAGCCAAAAGAGGTTGGAAAGGTTTTGAATGACGAATGCTGGATCAACGCCATACTTGAATAACTAAACAAATTTATTAGGAACGATGTGTGGTTCTTGGGTCATTGACCTAAACATACGCATGTCATTGGCACCATGTGGATCTTCAAAAATAAAACTGACAAAAATGGCAATATTACTAGAAACAAAGTTTGTCTTATTGCTTAGAGATACACACAAATTGAATGAATCGACTTTGCGAGACCTTTGTTCCAATAGCTTATCTTGAATCTATAAGAATTCTATTATCCATTACTTGTTCTATGAATTTCAGACTTTATTAAATGAATGTTAGAAGTGCTTTCCTCATTGGTATCATCCAAGAGGAAGCATATGTTGAGCAACTGAAGGGATTTGTTGATCCCTTATTACCAGACCATATATACAAGCTTAAAAAGGCCTTGTATGGTCTTAAAAAAGCCACAAGGGCTTGGTACAAAGTGCCTTACCTCATAACTTAATGACCATGATTTTGCTAGGGATAGTATTAATAAAACACTTTTTATAAAAATTACTGAAAAAATCTGATTATTGACCAAATTTATGTTGATGATATTATATTTAGTACTACTGTGGATTTCTATACTTATGAATTTACAAATTGTATGACTTCTAAATTTGAAATGAGTATGGTAAGTGAACTAATTTTTTTCTGGGCTTGCACATTAAACAACTTCCATAAAGAATCTTCATCTCTCAAACTAAGTATGCTAAGGATCTAGTTAAATGTTTTAGGTTAGATAACAGAAAATACACTCGGACATCCATAAACAATTCTACCAAATTAGATCATAATCCCACTAAAAAGGGTGTAGATTAATCACTCTATAGAAGTATGATAAGAAGTTTCCTCTACTTGATAGCAAGAAAACTCGATATTTCCTTTAGTGTAGGGATGTGTGCAAGATATCAATCCAACTCTAAAGAATTACACTTAAGTATCATTAAACGAATCATTCATTATATTAATGGCATGTCTGTTTATAAGATTCTTTACTCTCGTGACTCTAATTTTGATTTGAGATGATATTTTGATGTCAATTGGGATGGAAATGTCGATGATCATAAAAGTATCTCTAGTAAATGTTTCTAGGTCAATTCTAATCTAGTAACTTAGACAAGTAAGAAGAAAAATTATGTATCCTTATTTACTACTAAAGTAGAATATATTGTTATTGACAGCTGCTGCACACATCCTATGTGGATGAAATAAATGTTGCGCGATTACGACATTACCCAAGACACTATAATAATATATTGCGACAATACCAGTGCAATCAATATTTCTAAAACTTTTGTTCAATACTCACGAACCAAACATATAGATATTAGACACCACTTCATTCGTGAACTCGTTGAAACTCGGGTTATTGCCCTTGAACATACTCTAATCGAACACCACTTAGTCGATATTCTTATCATGTCATTGGATAGTCTTAGATTTGAATCACTTAAAAAGGACAATTGAATTTGCTCTCCCCTATTAGACTAAAGTGAGCCTTCTTTTTGTCTCCTATTTAAAAACAAATTTGGTGTATTGTTCCTTGCGATTGACGAGCGCCCCGATCGGCATTCGAGCGCCGAATCCAAATTAGGTGTGCATGACATATGTCTTTCTCACACTCGAGCGGTCTACCTCCATTCTCAGGCACACAGGAGCACTGCATCGCTGTCCTCTTTATCTTCTAGTGCCATTCGAGTGCCTCTTCCCACTCTCTCACTTCTCCTATCCTGTCTCTTATCCCTCTTTCTTTTCTCCTCTTTCTACCTTTAAATCCTCCAAATCTTTCAGATCTATTATTCCTTTTGTAAATTGTGACCACATCCAAGGTAAGCTTTCTCCTTTCATTTCTTCCTTCCTTTGATTAGTGTCCTTTAATGGTGATTTTTATCTCCATTCGATAACACCATTTTTCCTTTATTATGTAGCTTGATTTATATAATTTATGTGTATATTTAATTCTAATTTGTTGTTAGTCGTGCCAAAATTGTGTAGGTCTAGCCTTGCCTTGTATT
Organism: Nepenthes mirabilis; assembly: GCA_025585075.1. Taxonomy (NCBI): domain Eukaryota; kingdom Viridiplantae; phylum Streptophyta; class Magnoliopsida; order Caryophyllales; family Nepenthaceae; genus Nepenthes; species Nepenthes mirabilis. Next base: position 8,366 of record JAODPA010059889.1, read on the forward strand.
GGGTTTTGGGTGTGCCAACTTGGATCACACCCACATTTTTGGGTTAACCACCTCCCAATCTACTTCTTCTGGTGTAGATTTGTCATACTTTAGCCCCACTCTTGACTTGTGATGGTGAGTGGTTTGTGGGATTTGGGTGTGTCAGTGTGGAACCCATATATGTTTTTGGGTTCAATACGGTTCAATCTATACCTCTTGCATGTAGATTTGTCCTGATTTCCTATCTCTCTTGACCCATGATGTTGAGGTCTATCGGTTCATTATTTGCAAGCTTTGTCTCCAATTTGTGTCCTCATCGTCTCTCTCTTCACTTTTCTGTACAAATGTTGGCTTCTTGGATGTCTTTCTCAAAAAAGGCTACTAATAAGCATCCCTGAGCCAGTGGGCCCTCAACACCCGTCCACTTCATCGATCCCTCCACTGAAGACTTATTTCTAAAACGTATGTCCCATAGGCAACTTACCCTTGAACGGGAAGTTGACTTCGCTTCCCTTGAATCCTTCATTTTCTCAATATTCATTAACCGACATTGGGAGCCGATTTTGACCAACCTAGTTCCTCCTGCCACAATCTTGATTCAAGCATTTTGTGCAAACTTGCATGACCTAAACCTCTCATCGGCCTCCTTCACTACCTACTTGAGGGGGAGTACCCCTCAAATTACCTTGGATGTGCTCTCTCATACTCTATGTATTTCACATGTTCCCCATTCTAATTACCCATACAGTTATTGTACCATATACATTATGATAAGATAGCCATGTTCCTTCATGACTCTCCTATGACATGGCATGGAAAATCCTTTAAATCTAAATATCTCACCCTACAGATGATGGTGGTGTGCCGAATTATATTGACTAATATTTTTCGATTATACACTTCACCTTTATTCATCTAGACAATACATTATTCTCCTATACCCTTCTGAGTGGGCGCCAATTGATCTCCCATTCTACTTTTGTTCTCACATAATATTTTTTTTTGTGTCCAGGAAGGATGACAACCTTTTCCATGATTGTCTCATCTAATGCCTCATTATGGGCTTAGGTGTTCAATTTGGACCTTTCTATTGTGCAGCTTGGCCGACCCATTACTCGCACCACATTCAAACAAAGCCAAGCCCACACTCATCATCACTTCTTGGCTCCCGATAACCCTTTGGACTGTTGCTGACTCCTCCTTTTCTTGCCCATCCAATCCACTACTTTCCTCTACCTCTTCCTCCTCACCGATCATGGGACAGTTCTCTTAGATTTCTGATTAGCTCACGCAGCTTTGTACCTCTTAAGAGTGGATAGAGTCTCACATTCTTCTAGGCTTTTACCGCCTTGACACCCGACTCTCTATTCAGGAGGTGCAACTTGCCCGTCTATCTACCAAGTGGTTGTCTCACTATTTGAGTGATCATTCTAACTTTGAGTGACACACTCCATTTGGTCATTCATGACAAAAAGGATGAGTATATACCTTAGGGGAGCTTGTTCTCATATGTTCTCGTATTTCTTAGGGGAAGGTTTATCTTGTAGGGGGAGGTTAGTTATATTTTAGGGGAAGTGCCTTGATATATTTGCTTTTCGCTTATACACATGATGTAATTGCTATTTCTTCTACAATAGCTATTTCTCCTTGCTTGTGTGTTCTTTATTATTTTACTATTGTTGCTTTATTACATTCCTTATATATATCTCACTTGTTTTGCTTCTATTTATTTCTATACTAACGTTGCCTAAACATAAACACCAAATATCTATATCTCCTTCGGATTGAGTTTACTGTATTGGTTATCTATTAGGAGTAAATTTTTATGTACATAGGTTTTATCTCGCTGGTCTCTGACCCCAGGATTTCCTTGATTTTAGTTTTATCGTTTTTATGAGTTTTGTCAAGGAATTATTAAAGGAGAATATTGTTAGATATATTATGTATTGACATATTTCGTGACAATATCTGATTATTTATTAGCATATTTTTCAGTATCATAAAAATCTGCATCTAATTCATACCCTATATTCGCAAATGCATAATTCCAAGTATCCGTGCCTACCTAGCTCTTCACTTGCGCACGAGTGTTTTTTCCAGTATGTCCATACTTGAGGTGCCTCCGATCCATGAACGAGCGCCTTTTTTAGGATGCTTGTACTCAAGATGCGCCCAAGGCATCCTCGAAGTGCACTTTTCAGAATGTTTGTACTCAAGGTGTGCCTAAAGTACGCTAGAAGCACTCTTTTTAGATTATGCTCACCGGATGAGCGCCCGAGCAGCACTCGATTATTGGGGCACGTATTTCTAAATTACTGTATCTTTTGACTTAATTTCTGACCCTATCTATGAATACCTAACTTTTCAATCTTATTAAAGAACTCTTTGTGATATATTACTCATGACGTTTCAATTAAAATTCTCTCTTTAAAATTTATGAAAGGCTCTCTTTTAAGAAAACTATTCCTCGAATATTGAGTTTCATTTCTAAACTTTTATTACTACATATACTTTATCATAGACAACTTTTTTTACTTGTTGACTTTTATACGAGACTTATGTGACATGAAAATTGAAATCCAATAGCGTGCAAAAATTCTAAGGTTTGTGAAATAAGATTGATGAGAATATAAGAATGTATCTGATTCTATTATCGAAGGCAAATCTAAAAGTTTCTTAATAGGGGATACAAGTCGGGAGTAAGTTAATTAAGTTACTGTATCCATACCAGTTGATTTATAAGTTGACTTTCTTAATATATTATTTTTTCTAACAATAGAAGTCTGAAGGGTTTTAATTGATAACCATAATTATTGAGATTTTTCTTTGTCACAAAAATTTTATCTTAGTTATTGCCTCTTATTGTATTTATTTTT
>JAODPA010059890.1:0-34557 GCA_025585075.1 Nepenthes mirabilis
CCAAGCTCCCAGACGCCACCCTCTCCTACTTTGACTCCACTGGAGAACTCCAAACCACTACCGTCTCCGACCTCACCGCCTCCAAGAAAGCCATCCTCTTTGCCGTCCCCGGTGCATTCACCCCTACCTGCTCCCAAAAACACCTCCCTGGATTCGTCGAGAAATCGAACGAGTTGAAATCGAAGGGCGTCGACGTAATTGCTTGTATCTCTGTCAACGACGCTTTCGTGATGAAGGCTTGGAAGGAGGATATGGATATCAACGAGCAGGTTCTGCTGCTGAGTGACGGAAATGGCGATTTCACGAGGGCGATTGGCGCTGAGCTCGATTTGAGGGATAAGCCGGCGGGTTTAGGGGTGAGATCCCGCCGGTACTCGATGCTGGTAGAGGATGGAATCGTGAAGGTGCTCCATATGGAGGATGGCGGCGCCTTCACAACCAGCGGCGCCGAGGACATGCTTAAGGTGCTCTGAATAAGAAATGTCTTGTGAGTTCCTGGGTCTTGAGATTTTCTTTCGTCTTGTGTTTCTATCTCCTTTTCGGGATCCTTAGATGAATGCTTTGGTTTCTTTGGTTTGAACGAACATCGATGGTTGCAGAATTGGAGTGGAAGTCTTTTTGAGCTAAATGAAATTTCTGTGAACCCCATTTTAGTTTAATTAAGGCTGCACTTTTTCTTTACTTCTGTCTTGTGCATAATGGAATTTTTTCTTAAAAAAGAAAAAAAAAAGAAAAAGGAATTGCTCCAAAAGTTTAGGCTGTGTTGAGTTGCTATAAATCAAACTTATCGTTGAGTGACTGATCATCCTCTCAATCATAATGGAATGAATTGGCTATTATGAAATGAAATTTGGCTTCATGATGCTTCTTGATATGGATATGGCTATGAGTTACTTGTAGATTTTTGAATTTCATTTTAGCTTCAAGATTAAACTTTAGTTGCTCGATTTTTTTACAAATAAAAAAACTGCCAAATATTTAACTCAACTAATGTTATTAAGCACATGAAAATCCTTCTTATGAATTGTCATTCATGCAAGGATTAATTAATGTATATGTATGTCAGACATGATATCAATTATGGAATCCATCTCCAAAAAGAAATCCAAGTTGTTTAAATCATTTTCCATGAATAGAGTTGATCGGTATCTGAAGAATTGCCATGTAGAAGTAAGGGTTTAGTTGGATCCATTCACTCCTAAATAGATCCACGTAGAAGTTTATGTTTGTGCATGACAGTATGGTATGGTCATATGACATCTGAACTACACTCTAATTTGAACGCTCTTTCAAGGGTAGTCTAAATTACTCATGTCAACCTCGAATGCCCAAGATGTTGATAGAACTTTGTATCGAAATCTTCTTCCAGCCCAACTTAACTTTTGGAATTGTTCCATTACTATAGGTAGAAGTAACAAGTACGAACTACTCAGATGTTGAAGTTATGTTCTTTTTTTTTTTTATCTAAAAGTTTGTACTAACCATGGATGAAAATCTCAATATCAGTATTAGTCGGAGCCATATCAAGCAACACTTATCGCTATCAAACGTATTAGATACAATTTTTTTACAAAGTTGAACAAAATGAACTGTGGGAAAATGTTGAGCAATTTTTAAAATATCGGCCAATATATCTTGATATATCGTCAATGTAGTGACATATCACAGTTTTGCGGTATTGGGGTGACTGAATACCAGCATTTCATTCCATTTACTAACTACTCAAAGGTCATGCAGCCACAGAACTCTTATGAAGGGTGACATGCCTTCACAAGTCGATATGCTCTGTTTGGCAGCCAAAACACCATTGCAGAAAAGACTTCGAGTAATATATGCAAAAGTTGAATTGGGCACGAATAGGCTTTGGTATCATTGACTCAGTTTCTATGAGGATCAGAAGAAGAAAGTCAATTCCTCACTACTGAACAAATGTGGTAGCGAACAGATAACATAAAAATGTTCAGCACATAACATTGAAGATAACGGGGGCAACAAGCAACGGTTTGCATTGTATGAGAAATCTGAAGTTTCGTTGGAAGGTTGGTCAACTCTGGTAAAAATACCTAGTGGTCCTAGCCCACCCCTTATGGGCAGGTGAATTTGGTGATTCATATGGAGGTTAGTCAACAGTTCATCGCTGGTGATGAAATACTTGCTGGAGGGTAATTTTCATAAAAATACATGAAGTAAGAAACTTACAAATTTATTTAGTAATCCCTAGATCAAGGTTGAATAACCAGAAACTGATGCGTCTGCAATTGCTTTCACTATTTGGAGTGTGATCACAAGCGGAATATTCACAATCCAAGTGCCAAGGTTGAAGAATGTGTTCTCAAATTCTCACTTTATCACTTTGAAAAACAGTTAACCCTCTTAAATTTCCTTTTGTAATGTTGGCATTTATAAAGGGAATGGAAGAGGGTGGTTATCACCCATAACTTGGTGGTTGTGGTAACCAACCATGATATAGGTGGTAGTGGTGGTGGTTATAGAAATTTCGGCATGAGACGCTTAGAATGAAATCAATGGAAAATCAGAAATGGAAGAGAAATGCAGAAGACAATTTTGAGTTGTTAAAATCAATTTTGCATTTTGATTTCTGTATTAACTCCATTTCAGACTTGATGTATGCTATAACTCAAAAATTACAACCACAAGTGTGGATCAACTAACTAATCCTAGCCACATAAAGATAACAAATACAAGTACACAACTCATTCAGCAAATTGTTATGTTGTCAGATAGTTTGCTGAGGTTCACATAGTGATTTTCTTATCCGATGACTGAGAGGCTCTTTGCTTTGGAACCTTCACTTGATTGAATACACGCAATTGGCTTGATTGATAGTGAGGCATAACTGTTGCACATATGGAACTTTCTGTATTGCCAATGGAACAGTAGCACAGTGGTATAGTTGTTCAGACCAGCTTATCTGTAGTAGCCTTTAACTCTTCAACTTCAATATCCCCTTGAAGATGAAGAGGGAATGTTTTTAACCTTCATCTTGGATATAAGAGTGTGGAACACTATAGTAGGTAGAGCTTTGATGAATATATCAACAAGTTGAAATTTCGAAGGAGCATAAGAAGTTCTAACAATTTTTCTTGAATTTTGTCTCAAATTAGGTGGTAATCTATTTCTATGTACTTTGTTCTCTCATGGAAAAAACTGGATCTGCTGCTCTGTGGAGAGCAGCTTGATTGTCATAATATAACGTGGAAGGCTGAGGATGGGAAACATAATAGTATGAAGCAAATAGTTCAGCCAAACAATTTTACAAAATCTAGATGTCATAGCTCTATTCTATACTTATGCTGAGCTCTGAGAAATAGTATTTTGCCTCATAGATTTCCATGAAATGAGGAAATCACCAAGAAATATACAGTATCCAGTGGTTGATCTTTGTGTGTCAGGACATGAGGCCAAATCAGATTCACACTAGCTAGTGAGATGAAAAGATGATATGGTAAGAAGAAAAGGCCGTGGCATGCTGATTGCTCGAGATACTTTAGAATCTTTTATGTAGCTTGTGTGGTTCTTTAGGATTGGACATGAATTGACTTAGTAAACTGATTGAGAATGCGATGTTTGGTCTAGTTATAGTGAGATGGAGGAGTCTACCAATCAATCCTCTATATTCATCCGAGTCAATGACACACCTTCATTTGACAATTTGAGATTCTGTTCCATAGGAACTTTGGATGGTTTGCTGCCAGTAACCTGTATATAGAGTATGTCTAAGACATCTTCCTTTCACAGTTATGAATGCCATGTGAATTTCTGGCCACCTCTATCCCAATGAAATATTTCAGGGATGTGAGATTCAAAGCTTGAATTTGAATTTTGGGAAGTCTATCAGCTTATTGATAGTATGAGCATCATTAGTAGCAATGATAGTATCATCCACAAATACTACCAAGGCAATGAATGAGCAGTCTGTTCTTTTTGTAAACAAGCTATATTCAGCGTTGGATTGGACAAATTCAAATTTTAGAAGTAGAGAGGAGAATTTTGCATTCCATACACTGGAGGCTTTGCTGAAGGCCATAGAGGCTTTTCTTGAGCTTGCAAACTCTCTTATGATTAAAAACATGGTATCCAGGAGGTAGCTTCATGTATATTTCTTCATCTAAGTCTACATGAAGGAAGGCATTATCAACATCAAGTTGGGATAGACTCCAACCTTTGATGGAAGCCACAACTAGGAGTGTGTTAACAATTACTAGTTTTACAGCAGGGAAATAAATGTCATGATAGTTTGTACCATCTTGTTAATGGTATCCCTTGGCTACTAACCGAGCTTCGAACTTCTCGATGGAACCATTTGAGTTTCTTTTTGATGAGTCAATAACCATGGGCCAATGGGCCAGGCCTCGTAGTAAGCCCACAATCCAACATATTTCTTTCAAATTAAAAGTCCCACATTGCTTTTTAAGAAACAATATATCTGCAAATCTCATTATAAAAGCAAGCACCCTCATACAATGAAGAACAAGTTGGAGAATTTCGAAGAAGCTCATATGGCTCGGAGAATAGCATAGCCGTTGCTAGCTGATCTCCAATGAGAGCAAACTGGCGGCCAGGAGACTCTCGACTCTCCTCTCATCTAGGAGGCCCCTCGGCTCTCCGCCCATCCGGGGCCCCTCGGCCACTTCTAGTTCTTGAGGCTTTTAGTCCTCTCGTTTGGAGGCCGTCGAACCTCTGCCTGCCAAGAGGCCCTCAGCCCTTCTCTAATCCGGAGGCCTTTGGCCTTCCGCCGCTAGGAAGCTCTTAGCCCTCCTCTTGTCCGGAGGCCTTCAGTCCTCCATCCAGGAGGCGCGGAGCTCTCCTCCTTCCAGGAGGCATGGAGGTCCTCAGCCCTCTTCGTGTCTGGAGGCCATCAACCTTCGCCGTCCGGAGGCCTTCAGCCCTCCGCCAACCAGGAAGCCTTTAGCCCTTCATCTTGGAGTCACGATCCCTCCATCCCGGAGTCATGAGCTTGCTGTCCAAGAGTTAATTCTCTACCCAGGTAACTAGAACGTTTACTCACTAGTACAACTTAGTCCTTCTCCTCTAAGTCGCCCATCTGTCAGGCGCACCTATAAGCCGCCCCTCTGCAGGGCACACCTATAAGCCGCCTCTCTACCGGGCACACTTTAAGCCGCCTTCCGTGGGCGTACCTATAAGCCGCCCCTCTGTTCGGTGCACCTCCAAGTCGCCCGCCACAGGCGCACCTATAAGCCGGCTCTCTGTCGGGCGCACCTATAAGCCGCCCATCTACTGGGTGCACCTCCAAGCCGCCCTCCGTGGGCGCACCTATAAGCCGCTCTCCGCGGGCGTACAGGTAAGCTGGCCCTTTGTCGAGCACATTTACGGAACTCAAGCCTCCAAATACATTCCTCTCACACTCCCCTCATTGCTGCATTTTTGCATTCTCATAATGTTTACCTTTAAACGTGCATTCCTCTGTTTATTGAGGAAGATATCTGACTTGAGCGTCGGAGTGTCAACGGGGGATAGCCTCCCGTTGTCCTTTGACCTCTTGTTTGTGGTTCGTGTTGTGCAGGTTCTTGGTTATTAGCGACAGAAATCAGACCCGATCTAGATTGACCCGTAACAGAAGATTGGAAGGCTCCCTAATCCGTATAACAATCAGGGACCCGGGACGCAACATTGGTGTCGTCTGTGGGAAACGCGACAAAAAGTCTAGCGTCTCCTCTCAACACTCAATCTCTTACGTAAAACAAACACGGTCAATACCCGTGCTCCAGGAAGCATGTCGGTTGAAGATATCGCCTCCCATGGTGACGACCCCTCATTGGGTAGCCACGCTAATAGGTGATTGACGCCAAATGTACGAGTGCCTGGCGCTCAATAGAGCACCCTCTATCTGACCGATTGCATCCGTTAGACAATGTAACACTGGGGGCTTCTTCGATCGACTTTCAAGCGATCCGAGAAAGTCACATCCTCAAAGGATCAATCGGCCTGACGACCTCAGGACCTAGGCGGGCCCCAATGCCTATCTCATCAGCCCGACGACCTCAGTATTCAAGAGTATCCGAGTGATAGGGCCCACTCCTGGAGAAGTGATCGATCCAGTTCCAAGGAGCCAGGCCAAAGAGGCTAGACTGGGCAGCAAAGCTTCCCTCAAAACTTAAGCTTCGCTTCTATCCTTCGCTCTTCAAGTAAATAGAGCGTCTTGGAGCCCTACAGAACGCAAAAGCTCTCCGGCACTCCATCTCTCATTCGGCCGACCTGTAGTAGTTTTATGGACTGAGGAGTTCTCCGATATTCCAGTCAAATTGAGGAGCATTCCGGTATTCCAATCAGATTGAGGAGCGTTTCGGCTCTCCAGGCGGTCACATTCGTTGCTAGATCTTTTCTGACCTGTCGGAACTCTCATCGCTAGATCTTCTCTGACCTGCCGGAACTCTCGCTGCCAGATCTCTTTGGCCTGTCAGAGCTCCTCGCCGCCAAATCTTCTCTGACCTGCCGTAGCTCCTCACCGTCGGATCTTCTCTTGCCTGTCGGAGCTCCTCTTCACTGGATCTTCTCAAGCCTGCCAGAGCCCTCGCCGTCGGATCTTCTCCGGCCTACCGGAGCTCCTCTTCGCCTGGTCTTCTCGGGCCTGCCGGAGCCCTCGCCGCCGGATCTTCTCCGGCCTGCCGGAGCTCCTCATCGCCGAATGTTCTCTAGCCTACCGGATCTCCTCGCCGTTAGATCTCTATGGCGTGCCGGAACTCCTCGTCGTAGATCGCTCTGGCCTGCCGGAACTCTTCGTCGCCAGATCTTCTTTGGCTTGACTTTCACCACGCAGCATTGCTCCGGTCAGTAGGCCGATCCCGCTTCATGGCAGCAGACCCTGTAAAAGTTATGGAAAAACTTGTAATGGGGGCTCGACTTGCTCGACCCACCACCTATTGCACCACAGAAAATATCATCTAGCCCAGCACTGCACTGGTCTGGGTCATCTGAGGCAGTATTAGCCGACAACGAGACCTGAACCACTGGCCAACAGGCTACCTAGTGCGGTTACAGCACGCTACTCAACCAATTCATAGCAAAGGACCAAATCCTACGGAGCATAGGGGCCGTAGGCCAAGGCGCCTGCCAAAGCGCCCTGACGACCCTCCGAAGTGGTTCACGCTAGCCGTACACTTGATATTGTGAGCCGATTACAAAAGCACCACTCACGCTCCGATGACGATTCCATGCCGAATCCAGGTAAGTCTTGCACATACCATATTGCTTGCTTGAATCATATTTCCGTTAATAGGATAGAAATATTATCTGTTCATACGAGTAATTACATAATACTGCATAAAATCATGCGACCTAGACTGTCCCTAGGTCGGGCAGGTTTTCACCCGTTCGTAACTAAACCCTGGTCACCCAAGGGCCCATGAGCGGTCGTAATTAAACCCTGGTCATCCAGGCGGCTCATGAGCGGTCGAATTAAATCCTGGTAATCCAGGCGGCTTATAAGCGGTCGAATTAAACTCTGGTCATCCAGGCGGCCTGTAAGCGATCGAATTAAACCTCGGTACCGTCATCGAGCGGCCCATGTGTTGTCGAACTCAAAACCTTAGGGGGCTTTTTAGCATGCGTGCGGCGACCTCCTCCCGAAGGAGAGAGTACCATCAGTCAACGACGGTCGGCGGACTAGGACCAGACGCATGAAAGCTACGACGTCCTCAAGAAGGACTGAGCATTGACGGTACATTCGGGTGACGGCCTAGGCTAGCAAAAGCCCGGTAACGATAGCTTCCAAGCTTAGCTGGCAACCTCATATTTTCAGCGCCACGACCTCCTCTTGGCAGGGGGTGAGCGCAACCAACCAAACGTGTTTGTCCAAGGCCAGAAGGCTTAGATGATAACCGCGTCTCCTCAGGGCCAGAACTTTCCTTCACGGGAATGATTAGGATCCAGCGTAAATTAACACCAGCAGCCCTGACACTCCATTAGAAAGCAAAGCGGCATCCTCGAAGAGGAAGTCACAGAGATTGGGATCCTAAGCTTGGCCGTGGTCACAATATCAACCCATTTGCTCGATCCGAGAGTCAAAAAATCCCCAGTTTCACCAACTGAGCTTCCTGGGGGCTCGTCACTCCTAGTCCCATTGGCTAACTTGCCAACGGCAAGAGCCCTTCCGAGGAGCGCAAAGTGTATCCTATTGCTACAACTCGAACGATTAGCTATTTTAAACCAAGTCACCTTCCGACCTCTCAAAGTGCATCCTTACAGTGAGAAGATTTGATCTCGAGCCTGAGATCTTCCCTCTGCACGCTCCTAGGTCTTGCCTGAGACTCGAAAGGCTCGTAATGAATCTGGTCAACAAAGATTCTAGCTCAAAACTGCTCTCCGGATTTGACCACTTCGACGGTCAACTTTTCCGATCAACAAAGATTTTCGGCCCAGAACTGCTCACAGGATTCGAGCACTTCGCTGGTCAACTTTTCCGGTCAATAAGGATTTTGGGCTTCGAACTGCTCTCTGGATTTGAGTACTTCGCCGGTCAACAAATCCGGTTAACAAGGATTTTCGGCTTCGAACTGTTCTCTGGATTCGAGCACTTCGCTGGTCAACGAATCCGGTCAACAAGGATTTTCTGCTCTGAACTGCTTTTCGGATTCGAGCACTTCGCCGGTCAACTTTTCCTATCAATAAGAATTTTCGGCTCAGAACTGCTCTCCGGATTTGAGCACTTCGCTGGTCAACTTTTTCGATCAACAAAGATTTCCGGATTAGAACTGCTCTCCGGATTCGAGCACTTTGTCGGTCAACTTTTCCGATCAACAAAGATTTTCGGCTTCGAACTGCTCTCTGGATTTGAGCACTTCGCGGGTTAACTTTTCCGGTCAACAAAGATTTTCGGCTTCGAACTGCTCTCCATTCGAGCACTTCGCCGGTAAACGGATCCGGTCAACAAAGATTTTCGGCTCCGAACTGTTCTCCGAATTTGAGCACTTCGCCAGTCAACGGATCTAGTCAACAAAATTTTTGACTCTAAATTGCTTTCCAGATTCGAGCACTTTGCTGGTCAATGGATCCGGTCAACAAAGATTTTCGGCTACGAACTGCTCTCCGGATTCGAGCACTTTGCCAGTTAACAAAGATTTTCGGCTACGAATTGCTCTCCGGATTTGAGCACTTTGCCGATCAACAAAGATTTTCGGCTACGAACTGCTCTCCGGATTCGAGTACTTTGCCGGTTAACAGATTTAGTCAACAAAGATTTTTGACTCCGAACTGCTCTCCGAATTCGAGCACTTCGCCGGTTAACGAAGCTTTTTAGCTCTAAATTGCTTTCCGGATTTGAGCACTTCGCCGGTTAACAAAATCGGACAACCATATTTTCGGTTCTGTTCCGTTCTCCTGATCAAGTGATTTGGTCCACCAAGCTGGTCAACCATCAATCTGGTTCCATCCACTTTCTATAGTCAAACTTTCCGGTCAATGAATCCAAGTCAGACTTGAGAGGACAACACGACCAATCTCATCCCATCATGTACATGCCAGAGGCCGAAAATTCGAGCCACCGGCATGGGGGGCTAGTGATGGGTCAATAACCATGGGCCAATGGGCCAGGCCCCGTAACAAGCCCACAATCTAACATATTCCTTTCAAATTAAAAGTCCCACATTGCTTTTTGTGAAACAATACATCTGCAAATCCCACTATAAAAGCAAGCACCCTCATGCATTGAAGAACAAGTTGGAGAAGCTTGAAGAAGTTCCATATGGCTCGGAGAATGGCATAGCTGTTGATAGCCAATCTCCAATGAGAGCAAATTGACGACCAGGAGACTCTCGACTCTCTTCTCATCCCGGAGGCCCCTCGGCTCTCCGCCCATCCGGGGCCCCTTAGCCACCTCCAGTTCTTGAGGCTTTTAGTCCTCTCGTTCGGAGACGTCGGACCTCTGCCTGCCAGGAGGCCCTCAGCTCTCCTCTAATCCGGAGGCGCTCGGCCCTCCGCCGCTAGGAGGCTCTCAGCCCTCCTCCTGTCCGGAGGCCCTCAGTCCTCCATCTAGGAGGCGCGGAGCTCTCCTCCTTCTAGGAGGCACGGAGGCCCTCAGCCCTCTTCCCGTCTGGAAGCCATCGGCCCTCAGCCCTCCTCCCGTCTGGAGGCCATCAACCCTCCGCCGTTCGGAGGCCCTCAGCTCTCCGCCAATCAGGAGGCCTTTAGCCCTTCATCTTGGAGTCATGATCCCTCCATCCCGGAGTCAGGAGCTTGCTGTTCAAGAGTTAATCATCTACTCAGTTAACTAGAACGTTTACTCACTAGTACAACTTAGTCCTTCTCCTATAAGCCGCCTTCCGCGGGCGCAACTATAAGCCGCCCCTCTGCCGGGAGCACCTATACGCCACCCATCTGCTGGGCGCACTCTAAGCGGCCTTTCGTGGGCGCACCTATAAGCCGCCCCTCTGTCGGGCGCACCTCCAAGCCGCCCCTCTACGGGCGCACCTATAAGCCGCCCCTCTACGGGCGCACCTCCAAGCCGCCCTCCGTGGGCGCACCTATAAGGCGCCCTCCACTGGTGCATCTCTAAGCTGCCCTCCGAGGGTGTATAGGTAAACTGCCTCTCTATTGGGCGCATTCACGGAGCTCAAGCCTCCAAATACATCCCTCTCACACTCCCTTTATTGCTGCATCTTTGTATTCTCATCACGTTTACCTTTAAACGTACATTCCTCCATTTATTGAGGAAGATATTTGACTTGAGCGTCGGAGTATCAACGGGGGATAGCCCCCTGTTATCCTTTGACCTCTTGTTTGTGGTTCGTGTTATGCAGGTTCTTGGTTATCAGCGACGGAGACCGGACCCGATCCAGATCGACCTGCAACAGAAGATTGGAAGGTTCCCTAATCCGTACAACAATCAAAGACCCGGGACGCAACACTTTTGATTGTGTACCCTTATTAATTTGATGACTCTTTGTCTTACTGGTAAGTCAATAATATCCCAAGTATTATTGAATCCCAAGGCTTCAATTTTAGCATCCATGGTTTTATACCTTAGGTATTGACTGCTTCTTTGAACGTGGTTGGCTTGGTTTGACAGAGAATGGATGCAGCTGAAAGAGTTAGGATAAAGGGTAAGAAGAACAAGATGTCCTTTTTGTTCAAATTCAGGATAAGAAGGTTTTCGTGGGAAAGCTTTCCCCTCTTTTCGGCACAAACTCTTTGGTCTTGAGAATATTGTTCTCTCTTCGGATTCATAATCGTGGTGTAATGTGTATCCCCTCCTTATCCGGTCATGAAATAAGTCCAAAAATACCTAAGGGTGTAAAACAACTTTCTCCAAGGAACTCAGCAAAATAACCTGTAACTTCAGGAGAAGGAGTGTGCCTCCTCACAAAGGAGGTCGAAGTCACTAGGTTCGGGCTACTGTTTAGTGGCATAGTGACTGGATTGACATGATGGCATAGAAATGCTGGTCTTTTTCTTACTCCGATAGATCTTCGGAGTGGAGGGGGAACCTGTTCTCGTTGGTCATGTTGATTGACTGGGTGATTAGAGGGTATGGTGTCTGTGAAACAGGTGAGCTGATGAAAGGTTTCTCTGAGTCATCTTCTGTGGGAGGAATGTCAGCTTGTTACCCGTGGGGTCTAATATCCTTGTAAGGGAATGTGGCTTCATGAAAGATAACATCTCTTGATGTGAAGAGAGAACGAGTTTCCATATCTAAGAGCTTGTGACCTTTGATTGTAAAGAGATATCCTGACAGGATGCATCTTCTTGCTCTGGAATCAATTTTTTCTTAATGGCTTTTTCAAGGTAAGAGGCATAAACAGACATTCAAACTACTTGATGTTGTTGTAATGTGGAAAAGAAGAGAAAAGGGTTTCTTATTTTGCAGTTTAGAGTAGGAGTTCTATTTATTAAGGAGGTGGCTGTGAGGACACAATTAGTCCAGTAGGTAATTGATAGTCCATCTTGAATTTTCAAGGCTCTAGCAACATTAAGAATGTGTTGATATGTCCTTTCAATAATAATATTTTGTTGAGGAGCTACAACACAAGATCTTTGTCCAAAAATGACTTAATTTTTGAAAGAAGTCATGGACAATTCAGGTCCATTGTCTCATCGGATAATTTTGACTTGAGTGTAGAATTGTTTTTCTAAAGGATTCAGAAAGATTGAAGCTGTAATTTGATTTTGGACTTGGCTTTTGTTAAGTATAGCCAAGTTCAGCTTGTGAAGTCATCTTCAATGGTTAGAAAATATCTGGATCCATCATATACTTGTTTTGGACAAGGTCTCCTCATGTCATAATGAATGAGGTCAAAAGCATGTGAGTGTTTTTTGTTTACTGTCAGAAGAAAAGGTAGTTTTTGTTGGTTTGCTCGTGAACATACATCACAAATTAGGTCTTTATTCATGGAATTCATAATTGGATATAAAGTTTTTCAAAAGTTACAGTCTAGAGTGGGATGGATGGCCTAATCAATAATGCCATTGTTCATAATTGGATGAATGCAGAGTGGAATTTCCTGTGTTTGATGAAGAAACGGGAATAGATGTATCAAGATCTGTTGATGAAACATTTTCTAGCTACAGATGATACAATCCATTGTACACTTTACCTTTCCCAATAGTGCTCCAAGTGGTAAGGTCCTGTATACAGCATTTGGTCGGGGGGAAAAAAAGCAACAGGTGAGATATTGGTTAAGCTTTCTAACTTATAAAAGGTTAAATATGGGAAGAACATTTTTAACTCCAATGTTACTTTTTAAGCGGATGTTCCCTTTGTGAATGACTGGTGCAGATTCAACATTTGGTAGTCTGACATTATAAGGTATAGGAGATGATGGAGATGTCTAAAGAGATGTACAACAAATCAGGTGATTAGTAGCACCAGTCGCTATGATCCGTGAGAGTTTGTTCTTGCATTTGATTGTTGAATGACAAGCAGAAAAACATAGGGTAATACTAGTGATCTGGTTGGTATGATGGTTGATTTGTTGCAATGAGCAATATGGTCTTTCAAGGGATGAGCTTTAAAACATTTGTCAAGAGTATGACCAGAAATCTTGTAGCAGGAGCGATAAGGCTTACCTGATCTTGGAAGTCTTGGCCACTTGTCCATCTTCTTGCTGAAAATAGTTCTTTTCTGGCATAGCAAAATAATTATTTGCCCATGAGTTTGATGATAATTGGCTCTTATTTTCTTCTTGTTTTACGAGTGCATGACCTTCACTCAAATTTGGCAGAAGTTTAATCGAGATGATTTTTGCCTTGATGTTAGCAAAAAAGGTCATACAATACCATGAGAAATTTCTTAATCCAATCTCTTTGTTGATTTGCAATGAAGGTCTTCATTGATCCACAGGTACAGCATTGCGTATTCTTAAAAACCATCAATTCATCTAGTAAGCCCTTTACTTTAGAGAAGTAAAAAATTACCGATTCCTCTCCTTGATACAGATTGCGAATGGATTGCTTGAGCTCATAAATTCTTGGATCATTATTTTCGGTAAATATTTGTTTCAATTCTGTCCACAGTTGGTGAGCTATTCCACATAGATAACACTATTCTTGATCTCTAAGGCCACAGCATTTTGTAGACAAGTGACCACCATGTCTTTGCACTCTAACCATCCTTCCAAGAGAGGATTGTTAGGATCTGTTGGCTCACATAAAGAACCATCAATGAAGCCGCCTTCTTGATTCTGAGAGATCTTCCTATTGTTTTTGCCTAAGAATGGCAAGTTTCTACTGACAAAGGATGATTAGTAAGTGATACGTTCCTCAAACGTGGATAATAATTTGGGTCAAGTTAAGATGGTTAATCAAATTTTCTTATCCAGATCCTGTACACCACAATATTAAATAAGAAATCAAAAAATACGAGATTTACTTTTTGAATTTAATACTTAAGTCAGTAATCTTTTTTAAAAAATGAAAAAATAGCAAGGAAAAATGAGGATGTGATAGAGTGGCAGATGGAGGATTTGACTCTGTAAATGCTAGAGTTTTAAGTGATAATCTATACTTATTCTCTATATTTGCTTCCCTATTTTTAAGGAAAGTGGGTGTATTAGTTACTTGTTTGCCAATCAGTGGTGATTCGTTAAAGAGAAATGATTGTTCATCACTTGAATGATTACTTTTATTAAGAACTAAATAGTTCACTGTTTGATATGCTTTTGATGTAATGCTTCTGAATGTAATGTGTATCCACATAGTGTATTAATTGCTTGTTTAATTTATCCGGTCAATTAAGATACCCTTTTGGTTCCTTTAGCTGTTCAACAAAATCGTTCATTCGGTTTAATTAAAGGTTTGGTCATCTGGAACTTTGGTTTTCATTATACTCAGCAATCCGGTCAATTTGCAACTCTGCAGTTCGGTTGAATTCATTTTTGATCCATGCTTGACTTTTGTTATCCTAATGTGGTCTTGACAACTCTGCTGATTTAAACCTCTCAGTGAATTTACTATTTGTGGGCCATTTATACTGGGTTGGGTTGACCTTATTTTAGGTGATGCCTAACACTAGACCCATGCTCCGAGGTTGAATTCAAACTCGCCTAACTCGGTAACCATTTAATCAAGCATCTTGATACTTTTAGCTTTTGTAAGATTCTTTTTAGTGATTGTTCTGTTAGGACCACAATTTTGTGGGTTTGGAAATATAATCGAGTTTTCTTGTAACAAAACTAAGGTTCAAGCAGCCTTTTCTATTCTTACATTTTGAGTTTTCAAACCTGTTAAAATCTTACTGATATAGTATATCGATCGTTGAATTCCTGCTTCTTCTCTGACTAGGACAACACTTAAAGTTGTCTTTGAAATAGCTAGGTAAAGAAATAAGTCCTCGTCCTTCATATGACGAGTTAATAAAGCTAGATACACTTAATATTCTTTTAACTCTTAGAAAGCTTGTTGGTACTTATCCATCTATCGAAAATTATTTGTCTTTATTTCTCTAAATGCCTTAAAGATTGGTTAATATCTCTCAACTGGTTTTGTCATAAATTGGGATAAATCTGCAAGCCGTCTAGTTAGCCTTTGGATCTCCTTAGTAGATTGAGGTGGTTCCATATCTATTATAGCTTTAATGTTCTCTGAATTCGCCTCTATCTTACATTGTGAAACAATAAAGCCCAAGAATTACCAAAGATTATCTCAAAGATGCATTTGGTTTACTAATATTTGATAAGTCGTGCTAGCATTACTTTAAATCGAATGGTATCAATTTATAGTAATGGATTTCTTAGTCAGTCACGACCGATATTATTTTTTCATCTTCTGGATTCATTCAAATCCAATTATCTACAAAATAGACATCCTTGAAACTCAATAACTGGTTTCTAGATGTCGAATCTACCACCTGATTGATCCTCGGGAGTAGGTAACTATCTTCTGGGTATGCTTTATTCACATCTATAAAATCGACATACATCATTCATTTTTTATTACTCTTTTTGACGAAGACAACATTAGATAATTAATCCGGATAGTGTACTTCTCTGATGAATCCAACATCAATTAATTTATTGACCTCTTCATGGATTGCTATGGATTTTTCAACAGAACAGTTTTTTCTTTTTGGTTTGACGGGCTTGTTTTCGAGTATGAACTTAATTTGTGGACTATCATTTCTATTGAAATGCCTGACATGTCTGTTGGAGTCCAAGTAAAGACATACGCAGTGCTTCACAAATACTCTATTAATTTTCATTTCATACCTTAATCTAGTAAAGAACCATTTTGAACATATTTATCTAGGTCTGCTAGATTTAAAGAAATTTGGAGAGTTTACTCTTCAGGTCGAGTCTTTTGAAGAGAGGCCTCATCCCAAAGATTAAATTCCTCTACTGGTTGTGGAAAAGTTTGGCCATTAATTTGCATTAAGTAGCAACTTCGTCGAATGACTTGGTTTCCCTTGACTTCTCCAATCCCATATTTAGCTGAAAGCTTCATTTTAAGATGTGGGATTGAAGTGACCGTTCCAAATGTTGTTAAATATGGTCTACCTAGCATTGCGTTATAACCCGAAGAAAGATTAGATATGTTCCCATTGTAACTTTTAGATGTACAATTCCTTTCATTTGGATTGGTTCATTATCGCACCTTTACAGTGGTACATCCGATGGTTCTATTTAACTGTTTTTAAGGCCTAACTTTATGAATGCATTAAAATAAAGAATATTTCTTGAGTTTTCATTATCAATAAAGACTTGTCTTAACTGATAGTCCTAGATCTCATTAGAAATGAGTGTGGATATAAGCGGATAAAATAAGGAAAGATTATATGTGTTATATTATCGTCACTAAAATTAATGACATATCTTTTTTCTCCTAATTTTTGTCTCTTGTTGATGGAAGCTTTCTTTGGATGATTTAGAGTTTTTTTGCTAGTGGGTCTTATTAATACCATGTTTATGACTTCTATCACTAATTGGTTTCATGGTTGTTCAGCCTATTCCTTGTCATCTTTATCATTACTTATGCTAACCTAGGATTGTTTGGATACTTCTTGATGTATCATTTTTGTATCAAGGCCTTAATTTCCTTCTAAAGCATTTGACAATCTTCAGTTTTGTGTCCTAGAATTAATGGTAGAAGCAGTACTTAGATTAATTACTTCTTTTAGAGTTCTTGACTAGCTTAGGCCACTTTAGGAATTTTTCTTTCTAAATTTGCATTAGAATGTTTATCCTGATGTCATTAAGTGTCATAAGATTCAACGACGTAAGATTCAGCGGCTTATACTGTCTATGAACTATTGACTTGGTTCTCTAGTGTTTTTGATGATCCTGAGTTAACGAGCTATTGTCGTCTCTCTTCTTTCCTCCTTTATTTGATCCGGACATTGCTGATAATCCGAGTACTCTGGCTACCTTACTTCATTGGCCTCTTCTATCACTATATAGGCTTAGGTCATAGCTTCTACGTCCAAAAATGTCTTGGGGTCCTATTAAATTGGAGATTTAAAAAATTCATCCAGTAGGATAGTAACCATGAAGATATTCAACTTCACTTTATCAGTGAGTTTCAATATGCCCCTGGCTTCAATGATAAATTTGGCTAAAAAATATTTTAGGCTCTCATTAGAAGCTTGTTGAATTTTGAAAAGGTGCTAGGGTTGCTTTCTTCCCTTCAATTGGAGGTGAATTAAGATAGGAATTGATCTATCAGTTTTAAAAAAAATCAGATTGAATTTGGTCATAGCTTATAGAACCAAATTCTCACATATCTCTTTAGACTTTAAAGGAAGTCGAGGCAAAGTACGGTATCCTCTAAATTCTTGAAGCCGAGTAACGCTCGGAAGTGGTCTAGATGATCCACCGGATTAGAATTTCCATCATATGGCTTCAATATTGACATTTTAAATTTGTATGGAAGACGATGCCTCTTGATTTCTTAAGTAAATGGTGTATGACCTAATTTAGTCATCTGCCCAGCAATATTTCCCCAAAAAACCTGTTGTTCAATTATTTATATTCATTCCTCTATTTTCATCATGGAGGCAATTCTTTTAATTTTGAGGAATATTTTCATTTTTTGAATAATTAATGGGTACGCAAGGTATCTTCTTAGTCGAGAGGATTTTTGGCATGCTACTGCATGACCATTCCTCTCGGACTAAAGGATTTTTGGAATATCAAGAATATTGAGGATTCTATCGCGTAGGACTCTATTCCTTAGCCTCAAAGTTTAAGTGTCCTTCAAGTCGAAATGGAATAATGTTGATGGGTGCCTCGAGGCCACTAGAATCTTTGGCTGAGGGTGGCACACCTTTGAAATGATTTTCTTTCCCTTTGACCCCCTTGTTGAAGTCGACACTTGCAGTTGGAGGACCTCCACCCTACGAGTTTGGCCATCAACTTTGTTATGTAAGGATTTCAACATCTTTGTCATATGTTTTATCTGGACAGCTAATGCCCTAATATCTAGATTGGAAGGTGAGTGAGTATTCCCATGACTGCTTTCCTATGAGATGATGCTACGAGATGAAACATCATTTGGTGGTTAGCTTAACTGTCCATATGCTATTGTGTTTTCCTTTTCTTTGTTAATTTATAGAAGAAAAGAAGTTTTGAGACATGTATTATCTTGATTAGGTAGGAACGAATGGCTTACCCTCATTTCCGCATATGGCGTTAATGATACGAACTTTGAATTTGGATAATAATTCGGATCAAGTTAAAATGGTCAATGGAATCTTCTTATTCTGATCTTACACACATAGCGTTAAACTAGAGATCAAAAGATACGAGACTCATTTCTTAAAATATTATCCAACACTCAAGTCAATACGCTTTTCTAGAAAATGGAAAAGTAGTGAGAAAAAATGAGGATGTGCAAGAGTGGCAAATGGAGGACTTAACTTTACAAATGATTGACTCATTTGATAAGGCGAAAATTTGTCACATGTCGAGGAAAGACACCTATAAGGCAAATCAGCCAGAAGTATTTGGGAACTTTGAGTAATATGCCAGAGAGATGAGGGAAGTCTTTACGATCCTAAGTGTAGAGGTCCTAGAAAAAGAGATATTCTAGATCTCAGATGACGAAACCTAGATGACTCCGTAGAAAAGATATCTTGAAGAAGGTCTTCTACTGAAAAATTCAGAATAGGCTAGACATATAAAAAGGACAACGGGGTGTTACACCCTCATGGACACAAAATTATACCGAAGAGGGTACTACATTCCTTAGATGTGATATTTGAAACCAACCGAAGCTAACTGTGCGTTGAGTGAATTACACATCTAAATTTGTGGGTCACATATATGCAGTAAAAACCTAGTATTCAAAGTCATGTGATAAGGCTACTATTGGCTCAAGATGAAAAGTGACGCTATGGAGTTCACAAAAAAATGCCAAAATTGTCAGATTCAAGACAATATTTGTCAGCGGCTGCACATCGAACTCTAAACCCTACAATCACCTTGGCCGTTCGCTCAGTAGGAGATTAATATATTAGGCCAGTTATCTATTGCTGTAAGACAAAGAAAGTTTGTTATAGTCATCATAGATTACTTCACAAAATGGGTAGAGGCCTCATCACTAGTGAGAATTACCGAGCAAAATGCAATCGAATTCCTCTGAAGAGCATTATATGCAAGTTTGGGATTCCTGAGATTATAGTAACCGATAACGGAACCTGATTCACTGAAAAAAGGTTCACCAAGTACTGCACGAGTTTGAGAATTAAGGTGGTTCATATTTTTGTTACTTATCTACAGATAAACGGATAAGTAGAAATGACAAATCGAATCTTACTATATAGGTTGAAAACAAAGTTAGAAGACACATATCAAACTTTAAACCTTATAGTCACTCTGACTGTTCGCTCAATATGGGCTTAACATATAAGGCCTGTTACCTATTGTAGCAAGACAAAGAAAGTTAATTATTGTCATCATAGATTACTTCACGAAATAGGTAGAAGCCTTCCCACTAACGAGAATCATTGAGCAGATGCGATTGAGTTCGTCTGATAGAACATCATATGCAAGTTTAGGATTTTTTAGGTCATAATAATTGATATGGAACCCAATTTATCAAAAAAAGGTTTATCAAGTACTGCATGAGTTTGGGAATTAAACTGATTCATACTTCTGCTGCTTATCTACAGTCGAACGAGCAAATGAAAGTTGGAAACAAAGTTGGAAAACACAGGGGGCTCTCAAGTAGACAAGCTGCTCTCCGTACTGTAGTCCTACTGGACAATCCCTAGAGAATCGACACGAGAGACACCATTTAACTTGTATTATGGGATAAAAGTGGTCATTTTGGTAGAAATTGAACTACCCAATCTCTGAGTCAAAAATTTTGACTCACAAGACAATTCCCAACTTCTGAAAGGACATCTTAATTTGCTCGAGGAAATTCGAGATGTGGAAAAGTTGCGGACGACGGCTTACTACTAATGAGTTACTTGGTATTACAACAAGAAGGCAAATACTCACTAATTCGAGGTAAGGAACCTAGTTTTGATGAGCATAAATGTTACGGGCAAAATCGCTAATAGAAACAAATTTTCCCTTAATTGGGAATAACCGTTGCTAGTCTCAACCATTCTCCGGCACAATGCTTATAAATTACGTACTCAAAATGAAAAATTAGTCCCGAAGACATGGAATACCCTCTACATCAAAAAATATTATCAGTAAACTTACATGGGATAGTGATAAGTTTTGTGCACAATATGTGGGTTGCTTGTATGAGATATTTAATTGTGCTGATAACAATAAGATTGCAACAAATTTGTATTAATTGTCCATTTTTGTGCTTGCATGTGATTTCATGAATACAAGCGATTATGACTGACTATAAGTTGGGTGAAACTCTCACCTATTAAAACGACTTGTTAAAAAACAGGTCACAGCATCGGTTAAAGCAACCAAGTGACCTAAAAGTCGGTCAAATGCCAACTATGGTATGAAGACTCGGGGGATTTGCTAACCAAAGTCCAACTCTTTTTTTGAGAGGTCAAATTAAAAAAAAATTTAGGGGGATTCCCTAGTATGAATGCTACGACAACCTCTCATAAGAATTAGCACCATTAGCCACATACGATCGATGGATTAGGGTCCGACAAAATACTACAGTAATGGCAACCACACCTAGTCGGCAAATAAAGAATGTATTGAACGAAAATTCAGCATGTAAAAAGAATAGCGTTAGTGACAAAGATTGGTAGAATCTAGCTGATTTATTAATATATAAATATCAACAACAAAGAAATCCAAGTTTTCAACATAAAGATTATCAGTGCACTGCCCATTGCCTACAAAAGAGCATCTCAACTACCCAAAGGCTTGAGACCAGCCAAAAATCATGACGACGGATCCCCTCCAAGTTTCAAAAAATCCTTAATGTTTGAACGCCGAGAATCCCCGGAATTCTTCGGATCGAGATAGTCTAATGGAAAGCATGGAGCCACTAAGGATACGATTTGCTTACAGGTAGAGAACCCCTCCTAGAACTTACCGTCCAGAGCAAGGCTAACATCTTCCTGTTGAAGATGTACCGTCAACTCTCCCTTAAGACAAGCACACTTAATTTGAAGATTCATCTAAAACCTCTTGAGATCTGACTAACCACTCAGACAACTCTCTATCTAAGTGGCCCAATCTTGACTTTGCTTAGCTCGATAATGGCAGCGTCAACTTGAATCTTTATCTCCTTGAGAATGATAGGATTAGCCTATACTTAGAATAGGCAAGCAATTTTGGTATCACGTCTGTGCAATCCATCCTCGATTAGGCAAATCAACTCCTGTGATTGCCAAACAAAGTAAGCCAGTCAGTCAAAAATAAGAACAAGAAGAGTACTTAGAGATGAAAGGTTACTTAAATAGTACCTCAGTGGGGAAAGATCTCTCCTAAAAAGAGAGACTCGGAAAAGATTCAGACTTGAAGATGGGTAGAGTCCTCCAGCATAAAAGAGGTAAAGCGTGATGTTGGAGAGGAACTTCAAACTTGGGGTATGAGAAAAAGTGTCTGTATCCTTCGGCTGCCTAGATGTTGGAGTGTCAGCTTGAGGAACCTCCTCCACTTCCAAAGTCTTCAGATTATTATCAAGAAATTCATTTGTTGCCCAAGTATTATTAATAGACTCTGTAATAAAAGTAGCAGAAGGTATAGAAATAGGCTCATCGGGCGACAAGTTGACAAAAATTGGGACCCAATTATAAATGAAGCAACAATCAATTCATTCGGTCTGCTGGTAATGGGGTCATTTATTCTAATAACAGTGGGTAATGAAGTTTCACCACCTACAGTAAATTCGGGCGACTCTTCAAAAACTGGATGGCTTGGTAAAGAATAGATAGAAGCCGGCCTCTGAGGCGACTTATCGGCTTCCAACGTGGTTATCTCATCACAAGCCTTGTTAATCGTCCTATAATAGTTGTTGGAGGAAGGCGATTGAGGATCTTCCCTTATGGCTGCTCTTTTAGAAGAATATCGAATGAAAAGTTTTCTTGATTTTCTCTTGGGTCAGTGGAGTGGCATATTAGCAACGGCTTCGCCTTCCGCTCTAACTTCCCAGTCGATTTCAGCTAACGCCTGGTGAGTCATGAAATTGTTTGTTCTTTAGAGCAAAATAGTCTTTTCCTCGATCAGCTCATTCAATTGCCAAGCCATGGAAGTCTCATTTTTTGCGACATCTTCGGAATAGATAGAGTTAACCAACTTTCATTCAGTGGAGAGGTCTAGCCAAAAGGGATCGTAATGAAAAAGTATCAATCTTTTTAACCCTTTATTGAGTAAGAATTACCCCCACTTATTTTATACTTTTTTCAGGGAGAAAAGAAATTCAATCACTCTCCTAAGTAAACTGGCGAACAACTTTAACAGCCCTGATGTTCAGATGAAGTTTCTGGCGACGAAGAAAAACACACAAGGAAATCAAATACCTTATGGCGATGGGGTGAAGGTGTGCAACAAGAATTTTAAGGGCATCCAAAATCTCTTATAATTTCCTCGTGAAAGGAATACGAAGCCCTTCCTTTAAATGGATCTCGTAGATAGTAACAAAGCCAAGTTGATAAGAACAAGCTCTCATCGGATGAAGTAACCTAAAAGGAGATGCCAATAGGAATGTTAAACCTATCGTAAATGTCTACCACATCCTCAATGGTGAGAATGGATGGAATATCAGTAATACCTTTAGAAATAGCTCGAGGGGTCATGGAAATAAAGAGAAGCGAAAAGTAAATTAAGGTTGGGAGAAGTGGAAAATGAAGTAGTGTGAAAATGGAGTATCAGAATTTAAATAGGCAATGATCACAGACCAAAACAATATCATCTAACATCATCTAAAGCTGCTAGAGGGGCACACTTTTATAATGGCTAAAACATGTCAATACAAAAACGCTTGCATTTCCACTGAACCATTCATGATGGCCTGATACTACGCCACCCAAAGCAAATATATATAACGCCATATCCACTCAAATGCACCGGTCATAATAACTTGACGCAATGCTTTTCAAGGCAGCAGATTGGTAATAGGTGATCCTGGCACTTGGTTAATTGTGATGGGACAAGTCGGCCATAATTAAAGTCGATCCGGTCGATTTATGGATGCGCAAATAATGTGTTCAAAATAAATTATTACACGCCGGATGGTCTGAAGATTGAGCTGTTAGTCTGAGTATCAAATTTTTAGAACTTAAATGATGTAAAATGCTATTCAAATGCATGTTCATCACTCAGCGTATCAACTAATCAAAAAACACAAATATATAGAAGTCATACAAAAAAAGAAAAATATCATTCGGGTAGTTCTATTTGCTGATTCCTTTTATAACGTACAAGTTTATAATAGTAAAAGTATAACGCTGGTGAAAACAAGAAAAACGTAGGACAACAATCCGGTGAAAAAAAAAAAAAACCTCTCTAGGAACTTTAAAGGCACCGTGGAGGGAGACAGAACAAAAATAATTTGTCTAAGCCTACAGTAGTCACTTGGGTTACCTTAAGAGTAAATATGAAGTCTGGGACCTTATTACAATGATGAAGGCCTGAATTTTGGACGGACGAAAAAGAGGAAAACTAATATTGTTTCCTATATAAAATAGGGTAACCAAGATAGTTTTTAAGCATTTCCACAAACCCTGATTTCAAATTTGGGAGTGAATCTTTCACCGATTTTGGCAAGTGCTACTCATAATAATGAAGACACCATGATGATGTAAAACAAACATACCGCTGAATAAAGCGAAGAGGATAGCTTGGTATGCATTTAACTCAAGAATATATCAAATCGAATCAATTGATGGTAAAGAATAAAATCTTACCAAATAGGATCCTAAATTAGTAGAATATTTGGAAAAAGGGCATGTCTTGATGAAATTGTAACTGGCATCCCATCAATAACATATTGAGGGTTTAAATTTAAACCTCCCAACGTGGGTACTAGTGATAGGTATAGCCAAAAACGAATCAGTCCAATACTCAGATAAGAGGTCCAGATGCCAACAACCCAACAAAAGATGCCACGGAACAAATCAGGCAATAGCGTTTAAATGTATAAACCAAAAGGTAAAGTCTGAATATTCGCTTAATTGACCGATACGGAAAAGCGGTCGAAACAACGTTGTACCTAGAAACCAAGTGGTCCTATCATTAAATAGGGACAACTGTTATACACTGCCGATAATACCTTTCACTACTGATCCGAAATGATGTCATACATGCATTGATTTCAAGTATTAATTAACCAAACAGTGCATCTAATTATAAATAAAACTTTCCCCAAAGGGAAATCAGAGAAGAAAAGAAGTCTACTTAATCAGTAAGTATACAAAAAGAGTATAGCTCTCCAAACGTATACTCATTTTCATCATTTTTCATTCCATTTATTTTCTTCCTCAAATCTTTCTAAATCTATTAGAAAAATTACTAATTTAAACGTCAGAAGATATATCGAAGAGCGAATCTTGTACTCCTCTTACTTTTAATTTATTTTATTATGATACATAGAATTTTGATTCATAATTACAAAAATCGAACTCATTTTTATTTGAATATTAAGTAGAACAATTAACTTTCTAATTCATATGACCTTCCTAGTTCTTAAAACACATCACAGATAATATTTGAGATCAACTATTCTATATATAATACCTTATTTAAATAAGTAATTTATTGTATAATAGTTTTCGATTGCATACAATCGGAGATGAAAGGACTGTACATCGTGCCCAGTAACATAAACACTTATTCAGAGTTAAGAGAGTAACCCTATAACACTTAATTTGAAAAACAAATATTGTAAAATATTCCCTAATTACGCTAATAAATTAGAAGGAAAACATAGTACAAATTAAAAGCACTTCTACTTATTTTTCAGAGTCCATTTTCCATGCAGGCATGTCAATCTGCAAGCCGTGGATCAACCTCAACCCTGGCGACACCCTCCCTGTTCTCCACCGCCTTAGCCACCTCCACTGCCCCAATCACAATCTCATCGTCGGGACCTCCTCTCTCCCTCTCCTCCTCATCTTCCTCTTCAGCCACATAGTTCGGATCGTTCTCGTCGATCGCGGCTGAGGCACTCATCTCACTCTCTGGCACGCCGCTGGGCCCCTCCCACGTGTACTTCCCCCCATGGCCGGACTTTGGTGGCGGCTTCCGAATCCCTCCCAATCCATCCGCCGGATGCCGCTCCATCCGCTGCACTCCCTTGGCGGCCAGCTTCTTCTCGATGTGCTTTAGGGTGTCCACGTCGTGCTTACGTGTTTCCAGCTTCTCCACCTTCTTCATTCTCTCTTCGTCTATGCTCACCGTTCCGAAGGTCCCCTTTTCTGTTTTGTCGTCGATTGGCTTTGTTCCCAGCTTCTGAACTGAAATGGAAACCTCGAGCGAGCTGTTATGGCGTCTCTGTAAGTGACAGTTCGTTGTTTGTCGCATGCGAATGGTGATGAGCGGGGTTTAATAGGAGGGGCGAGGCGGCGGAAAATGTAGGAAGGACCCCGGAAGGATTCTAGAAATTTTGACGCGTGTCCAGAATGTTATCTTCGAGTAATTGATAGACGATTCCACCACAAATTAATGCCATCTCTATTATTATTATTATTATTATTATTGATTATCTTTCCGTGACTGGGGCAAAGAAAAAAACCTAAATTATACTAGTTTATTTTCTGTTAATTAATTATATCATTAATTTTATTTTAAATTATATTGAGTATCGTTTAAAATAAGATTAATCTAACCTATTTGCCCACAAACAAAGATCCCATGAAGAAAGATGGATCAGTTAGGTGATTGAACAAACATCAAACAGAAATCTGACCTGCTGACTGAATTATCAAATAGTCGAATAATCAAATCACCGGAAATACTAAAGACCGAGGTTCCAAATTGTTAGACGGTTAGTTAAATTGAACTATTAATTTTGGCAAACGGTTATATAAATGAAGGGTTAAACAATCCAATAAAGCAAGTAGTTAACATATTTAAAGGATCCACATTAAACTCAGAATATGTGAAATGGTTGAACTATTCAATTCTCGATCAATATAATGACACTGTTGATGACTAATTATTCATTTTCTAAAAACTATTAGAATCTAACGGCAAGGCTATAAAAACACCTCCTAAAAAGGAGAGAATAATTTGAAAAAAGTAAGCACAGAGTTCTTGACCTCTAAACAATTATAAATCCCACGAATTACGGAGCCCAACTCTCTAATTCTTTACTCTCTCTTTTGTCCTCAATTTTCTCATTAACCTTTTAATTTTTTAAGAAAAAGTTCTAACTTGAGTGTTGGAGGACATATTAAGAAATGATTCTCATATCATTTAATATCTTATTAAACATTACGGTGTGCAGAATTGGGATATTGGAATTCAAAGATCCGATTCAACACTATTTGAATGATTATCTAAATCTAATATATATATTATTGGTGCTATCTATGCAAAATGAGATTAACCCATCCATTCCCCTTGATTTATGTCACACTTGTTGAAAACCTCTCTCTTCTTCAATGAACTGAAGATAGTGAAAACAAGGCCACACGTGCAATCAAGTCAACCACCCAATGATGTGTTATCCAGTGGCATCATTTTAGAAGAAGGCAATCATAAGAGTGTTGCTTCACCAGCCAACCCAGATAGTGGTACTCTGGTCACCCAGATTTAGAATATGTCAGAAATATTGAAGTCTCCATGGGACAAAGTCGAGGGCCAAATTCACAGGGTGGAGGTCCTCTAGTTGCAGGCATCAGCCTCAAAGAGGAGATAGAGAAGAAAAAAAATCGTCTCAAATAGAGGCTACCCACAGTCAAAGATTTTAGTGGCTTTTGAGGCACCAACCCACATCACTCCTCCCAAACTTGAATGACGCTTAAACTTTAAAACTAGGAAAAAGAGTCCTAAGTGATGAAATTTTTGATGTACTTGATATTTCAGATGTCCATTAATTTAGGAGGAAGGGTTATGCAGCAGCATGCCCAAACCCCTTCCAACTAAGCATATATAGGGCGCATGAACTAATCATTTAGAGTTGAGGATATTTCTTAATATTGAAAACATTGCCTCTACAACTGAAGTAGAAGAAAGAAAAAAAAATCCAACAACAGATTTTTTTAAAAAATACTACTAGATGGACAATCAAATTAAGTAGTATACATTTTATTTCGAAAATAAAGAGGCATCAGTTCCCTCATGAATTTAAAATATCGATACTGGAGCCATATGACAAAAGTGTTAAACCAATGGATTATCTAGACTACTTCCAAATGTTGCTTGGCCTTTAAAACCAGGAAAATGCCTTGCTATATCTCTACTTTCCTTTAACTTTAGTGTGAGATGCAATAATTTAGTTCTATAAGTTAGGACTGAATTCAATTAAATCTTTTTAGAAATTAAAAAATCAATTCCTATCCTAATTTGCCTCTAGTTGGAGGGAAAAAAATGCAAACACATTGTTAGGTTTTGACCTGCCCCTGATGAGAGCATAAAGCACTTTTTTTGCCAGATTTCATGTCAAGGTCAGAGGTATATCAAAATTTATCGAAGAGATGAAATTGAATGCCTTTATGGTTACTATATAATTGCAGGACTTTTTTTAAATATCTAATGAAATAATACCCTAAGATGTTCTTAGAGGTAGAAACTATCACCTATGTTTATATTACGGTGGAAGATGTCAACGAAAAAAAATGGCTAGAGTGTTCCAATTATGAGTATCATCCAAGATCAAATAGCAGTAGAAAGATGGGAAGCAGGAGAAATTCTTCCACTCGGGACCCTCAAAAGCAATGAAAAATCGAGTCAGTTGTTCGTAGAGATTTGGACTAATATTCTAATACAAATACATAATAAAAAATTCTTGAAGTGGCCTAAACTACTCAAGTATCCAAAAAGAGGTAATCAATCTAAGTTCCGCTTCTACTATCGATCTCTTGGACATAATACTGAATACTGTAAGACACGTTAGAAGGAGATTGAGGGCCTGGTATCTCAAGAAATTTCTGTAGATCCTTGCCGTAGGTAATAATAAATATGATGAGGAGTAGATAAAGTAACTATATATCCGGGTGATGGTAGGAATCATTAATATGATATCAAATAGATCTATCAATAAAAACCACTCGATCATTTAGAAAAGGCTTCCTCTAGTAAGAGAAATAAGTTTGGAGTAGAAAATAATATTATTAGTTTCAATAACAATGAAATGGCACGTGCAATCTCTTTTCATTTTAATCATTTTATTGTATTCACACTTGTTTTGGATAGAGTCCGCGCCTATCAATTAAAACAAAGTCTTTGCTAATAATAGAAGCTTAAGAAATATTCTTTATTGCAATATATTCACAAAATTAAGGTTCTAAAGAAATTAAATGGAATTTATCAAATGGATCACTATAAAAACATAATAATAAACCAATTTAAGTAAAAGAATAGTACCTTTAGAGGTTACAATGAGAATATATCTCAAGATGGCTTCTCATCGGCTAATATTTTTAGTTGTGGATCTTTTTTCAATTTTCAATGCTATATTAGACCAGCCATGTCTAACCACATTCGGAGTGGTTACTTTAATCCTATATCTCAAATTTAAGTTTTTAATTAGATATGGGATTGAAGAAGCCAGAGAAGAACAGGTCACTTGGATAAAGTTGCTACTTAACATAAATCAATGGCTCGACTCCTTCACGAGTAGATAAATAATTTGATCTTTGGAATGAGACCTCTCTTCAACAGGCTCAACCTGAAAAGTCATTGTAATACCCAAATTAATTTTGAGTGTATTTGCTATTTTGGGTTAATCGGATGTATCGGAATAATAATATTTTGTGAAATTTTTTAAGAAAATTTGGATTAGTAGGAGGGCGTTTGAGGCACACTCGAGTACTGATGTGCTATTTAAGATGTAATGATATTCTGTGCGGGCTTTTCATGCCAAAGAAAAAGAAAATAATAATAATAATAATACTAGGAGATGGGGCATGCAAGAGAAGCAAGAGAGAGAGAGAAAGAAAAGGAGGCAGAGGCACGAGAGAAGAAGAGAAAAAGGGGCGCACTATAAGAGAGAGAAAAAGGAGAGAGGAAGAAGAGTTCCGGCAGATTAAGGATCGTTTTTGTTAGATTTGCTCGGTATGGGATCAAGGTAAGTATCTATACACCCTATCATTTATCTGATTTCATGTCTAATAAGGTTTGCTAACGTTTTGGAGGCTTTATGTATATGCATATTATTTTTGTTTTCCCTATTTGACTATTCTAAACATGCATGTAATATTTATCTATTGATCTGAGATTTTGTTCGTATTTTGTGATTTTGGGGTTTCTATTGATTCCATAAAAATCGGCATGAATATTTGAATCCGTATATGTTCTGTATTAGTATATTTGTATGAAAATAAGTATAAAATTTATATAGATAGTGCATCAATATACATACATGTACCAAGGATGAGGTCGCTACCTTTATGATTCAATATGTGATCCAATCTGGATATTTGATATGTGACGCCTCTCCCGACAGAGAGACTTTGTTCCTAACAGAAAAATTGTGATATATGACTTCCTCTTCTGTCGGTAGGAAAAAGCTTTGATGTAGCATAGACCCATCCCATTCTTTGTAAATGAGAACCGTCGTAAGATAATTATAAAAATTTTATATATATTTGGATATCCTAATATATTAGATAAATTTAAAGATTACACTCAAAATCGCGAATGGAAAAATATAGTGAACAAGTTTCCTATCTATAGGAAATATAATACATGGATGACTAAACATATTAGCTTAAACTTCAATTGATACGGTTTAAGGTTGCCGGGAGTATGCATAGCCCTTCTTCAAGTTAATCTTTCAAAACCCTTGGTTATCTATGCATACTTTATATTTTGGCATAGTTTTGTATTGGATTTTGATTTGAGATTTGTGATTTGCTCATGGATGAAAATTTGGTTAGTCTCGTACATATATATATATATAATTTGTCCCGAAACACATTTGATTTATATGGCTTCATTTTGGCTTTGTTTATTCATATGTGATTTAGATCTGGACTTTATTTTATTTAGCATGTACTTCATATGAATGTGATATCGGATCACTATTTGTTATGAGAATGTCTCGTTGGGACTGGAGAATTGATATGGACCGTGATTTGAGTATAAGATTACTTTCAAGTTTTCTATTGATTTTGAACTCCTACGATTTGTCCTTTGATTTGTTTTATGTGCTTTGTTTATGCTTCATTTACATCATTTTATCTCCTCCCTGATTATGGACACACATATATATATATTATTTTCTATATATGTTAATACTTGTTGAGTTTTCAAATCATATTTCTATTTTCATCCCTTTAGATTAGCGGATTTGAATATATTGTAGGAGTTTAGACATGATCTAACCGTTCGTCCGATTTGATGAGTTTTAGTCCTTCTATGGTTTGGATTTGTATCATATGTGATTTGGATATTGAGGTTGGCCGAGTAAGGGCACATGGTTGTATATTGTGATTAGTTTAGTTATATTTAAATTTGGGGCATTATGGTTTGATGTCACCTCCATTGCATTAGGTTTGTGGAGTAGGTCATATATTATATTGTCCAGACGATTATCTGATGAGATTCTATTATTGGGTTATGGACTCTATCTATGATTATTATTTGGATGATAAGTTTCATGGTTTATTTGTTTAGTCACTCTTGGATTTGAAATTTTTGTATTATTGACTTGAAAATTTTAAATTTCATGGATGATAATAAATTAGGCCTACTTTGATTCGAATTCATAATACCATTGCTCTAGATTCCTTTGAATTCCGTAGATTCAAATAAGTATATTCATATTAGTTCTTCATTAGATCGAAATCTGAAACAAAGACTAATTGACTTTTCAAGAAATAACATGGACATCTTCGTCTAAACTCCCTCAGAAATGCTAAGCATTCTAATAAAAGTAATGGTTCATAAGTTGAGCCTCATACTTGAATACAAGTCTGTCAAACAAAAAGGATGGAACTCTTCCATTGAAAAAATCATAGTGATCCATGAAGATGTCAAAAAATTAACTGATATCAGATTCATCAGAGAAGTGAACTATCCAAATTGATCACCTCATGTCATCATTGTCAAAAAGAGCAAAATGGAGTGGAGGATGTGTGTCAACTTTATATGTGTGAATAAAGCATATCTGAAAGATAGCATCCCACTTCCGAAGATCAATTAGCTAGTAGACTCAAGATATGGACACCAGCTACTAAGGTTTATAGATGCTTACTCTGGGTGCGATCAAATCTAGATGACCTTATTTATGATCGACTAAGGAACCTATTACTACAATGTAATGTCATTTAGTTTGAAAAATATTAGAATAACATATCAAATACTAGTGAATAAAACATTTGACCAATAGATTTGAAAAAATATGGAGGTATATATTGATTATATATTTGTCAAAAGTATACTTATCGATGACTATATTAAAAATCTGGCTGAGACATTTGAGGTAGTCATAACATACTGAATAAAGTTGAACCTAACCAAATGCGTCTTTGAGAATAACTTCTGATAAGTTCCTGAGATTTATTGCCTCACAACACAAGATAGAGGCCAATCCAATGAAAATTAAGATCATATTGTACATGGAACTACCCTAACTATTAAGAAAATTTAAAGTTTAACCGGATGACTTGCCACACCATCCCAATTTCTAGCAAAGTTAACTGAAAAATATTTACATTTCTTCAAAGTGTTAACAGAAGTAGTAACAAACAGTTTTCATTGGGCAAATGAACACCTATAAGCTTTTAGAAAGTTAGAGGAGTATTGACACATTTATCCCCATTAAATTGTCCTAGAGATGATGATGAATTTTATCCCTACCTTGCCTTATCAAAAAACAATCCTAAGCATTGTTCTGTTAAGGAAGCAATAGAAATTCAACAATTGGTATACAATATAAACAAGATCCTATCCAATTCAAAGACTCAGTATACATGAATGAAAAATGTTGCTTTTGTCCTAACTTTTTATGCAAGAAAGATTCGAGCCTATTTTCAAACCTAAAGTATTCAAATGTTTAATCAAATGGTTCATCAAATTGAACGAATTTGACATAGGTTTTAAGCTATCAAGACCTTGTTGACTTTATTATTGAAATGATGACCCTTACACGGGAATTACATCAGAAGATTCATCACTCATGTGCACGCTCCATGTTAACAAAGCATCTTCATAGTCAGGATGCAAAGCTGAAATAATATTAACTACACTCAAAAGATTCAAGATAAAATATTCAGTTACATTCAGATTTTCAACTGCTGATAATATGGCAGAATACAATACTCTCTTAACTAAATTAAAACTAGTTAAAAAATGCTATGTAAAACGTGATTATTTACGGTGACTCCGACTAGGTAGTCAATCAAGTATAGGTTAATTTTGAATAATCCAAACCAGACCTGGCTAAATACCTTCTCAATGTACAAGATCTCTAGTCATTCTTCAATAAGGTTAAAATTATCCATATCCTTAGAAAAGATAATTAAAAAACCGACCAATCTTTTTAAGATGGAGACATTAGAATGTCCAGAACAATAGGCCTGACAAATAAAATTCTCCAAGTCACTTATGAGGCCTCTTGGAAGACTATTTATCTTTATTACTTTATAAATGGGATACTTCAGAGCGATTTCACTGAGGTTAAACAGATTTTAAAAACAGTTGATTGATATACTTGGGTACACGGGTCACTTTATAGAAGAGGTTATTCAATATCCTATATGCATTACTTGAATCGAGTGAAAGTTGATTACGCTCACAATGACATGCATCTCGACATATGTGGGATGCATATGGGAGGTAAAAATTTACCCTTCAAGATTATGATGTGAAGTTATTATTAGTCAATCATAAAGAAGGATGCAATAGAGTTCATAAAAAAAATGAGAACTATTAAATTTATAGCAGCGTACCTAGGCAGCCATATATGAAACTCCAATCCTTACAGATTCCTTGGCCATTCACACAATAGAAGCCTAAATATGTTTGGTCTGTTTTTCCTAACAATTGGTCAAAGAAAATTCTTTATCAGTATGGTAGATTATTTCACAATATTGGGGGAATCTTCTCCATTGGCTAAAATTATAGAGGAAAATATGACCAAATTTATCCGCCAAACATTGTTTGTAGATTTGAGATATTGAAGATCATAATAATTGATAATGATACTTAATTCTTTGATTAAAAATTCATAAAATATTATAATATCCTCTGTATAAGATTGGTCTATGTTATAATCTTGTACCCACAAATAAATGGATAGGTATAAGTGACAAACCAAATAATAATCAATGGATTAAAGAAAAAGTTAGACAAAGTTGGAGGTGCTTAAGTAGATGTACAACCACCCATACAATGGGTTTACTAAACAACTCCACAAGAACCCACCCGGCAAGCACCCTTCAATCTATATTTCAAAATAAAAACTATAATCCTATTGGAGATAAGACTGCAAAGGTACTGAGTAAAAAACTTTACTCCATGTCAAAATTGTCAACTCTTGTGGAAAAATTTAGATTTTTTAGAGGAAGGTAGAGAAGCGGCATGCATTTAGGAAGTAACCTATCAACAAAGAGTTGCTTGATTCCACAATAAGAAGGTGAAGACATAGACTTTTGTGGTCGGTGACTTAGTATTAAGAAATATTGAAGCAATTAAAAACTTACACATAGAGATAAACTATCCTGAACTTGGAAATGACCTTTCCTAGTATCCGCAATACTCCATAACTAAGTGTATAAATTATATATCCAAAATGAAAAGCTAGTCACTCAAAATTGGAATGCCCTTTACCTTAAAAATATTATCAATAAAGAGGCCAATATAGGTGTAAGGTTCGAGTATGAATATTATTATAATTTTGATTAATTAAATTAATATAATTAAATTAAAGTCAAATGATGAAAAAAATTGGATCAAAAATCAAATTTGGACAGAATTAGGGTAAGTTGAGGGATGCCCGACGTGCGCCCATACGTGAAAAGTAGATTACTCAACACCTGGTTGAAACCTGATTGATACCTAAGCATCAAAATTCATGAGCTTAGCGCCTGATACATACATAATGGATACTTGACTGAGCTGTGGTAGTAGCTCTGCACTCAATGTGCACCTAAAGCAGCACTCGTACACCAGAGTGTTAAGACATGGCGCCTAATGTGCACCTAACCAGCGCTTAAGTGCCATTCGATATATATAGTAAAATTCGGCTAATTTTTGTCATTTTTCTTAGAATTTTCAAGAGATGAGAAAGGAAGAGACGAGAAAAAGAGAGAGAAGGAGAGAAGAGATCTTAAAAGCTCAAATTAAGTGGATCTAAATTAGAATTTGGTGAGAATCAAGTCAAAACAAATGCATTCTAAGCCTTTTTTCTCTTAATACTATTATTTGCTGAAATCTTTGAATATTTTTTGTTCTAATACTCATGCATGTTAAGACTTTGAAGCTATGATGATATCGTTTAACATGCATATGTAATTTTCTTCATTTTATTATAAAGATGTATGAAATTCATATCTAAACTCACGTATAGTGTGTAAGTTAATAAATTTTTGAAATTTCTCTACATGCA